>CAUYLG010049487.1:0-78866 GCA_963573385.1 Cacajao melanocephalus | reverse complement strand
ACTGCATTCTAGCCTGGGCAGTAGAACAAGAATCCTGTTCTCTCTCCCTCTTTTTCTTCCTCTTTCTTTCTCTTGTACATTCTTTTTTTTTCTTTCTTTCACTCTCACTTTCTTTCCTCTCTTTTTCTTTCTTTCAAAAAATAAAAAAAAATAAAAATAAAAAAATAAAAAAAATTCAAATATTTTATGTTTACATAACTGCTTTCTCTTACTTTCTTGACGGAATTCAAAGAATGCATAATAAGAGCTAACATTATGTAAACTATGTGCCATGTGTCACAAAAAGGGCTTTGAATGAACTATTGATTTAATCCTCTACAATAATTTTTCTAGGTGGCTAGAATATTCAGTGCTTTCTTTCTGATTAAAAACACTGCAAAGCTAAAAACTGGCGTAGTGACTATTCTCAGTCAACTTCTACAAGACTTCAACGCTCTCGTAACCCTGTATTAAATCATCTCTATTTCTGTGAGTTCCAGCAACTTCACCCAAGTTGATAGTTTTCTATTGTGGTTCACAACACTTAATGAGGCATGTCATATACAATTTTCACTTAAAAAAGGGCTGCCCTCTAGTTACATAGACAATGTCCATTCCTAATACATTATCAGCTCTTCAGATTTTTGAAGTCATTGCCACTGCTCTTATGGTCTCTCTCACAAGGAAAGCAGCCTTGTTGCCCTCATTCTTCCTCACACTTTTGGCTTTCCAGCCCATTGAGGTGCAGGTACAGTCTGACCAGAATACAACTTTAATGGCCTATGATAGTTTTTAGCCAGATAATGTCATTTCTCACCTTTGGTTCATATTGAGTTTACGGTCAACTCAACTAGAATATTATCTAGCCACCTAGAAAAATTATTGTAAGATTAAAGGAGAGCACACCAATGCCTGGAGAGGCTAAATTACTTGGTCAACATCATATACTTTTAGGGCACAGTAGCTGAATTTGGACCCACATCCAACTCTGTCTCAAAGCTCATAGGTGTTCTCAGCCTCTGTCTTTTATTGTTCAAACGGTAGGTCGCAGCTCAGTACTGGATGATGAGAATTATTTAGTGGGTCAACTATAATTTTCAGAAATGAAATAAAATAAAATTAGCAGAGCATCCACATAATATTGTCCTGTGAGTGAGTGAGTGTGTGTAAGTGGACTTAGCCATGATGTGAAATGTAATATTTACTCTAGGTTGGAGGCAAAAAGTTTAAAAACTACAGTCTTACTATGCTGCCACAAATAGAAACCTTAATCAAGCCCATAGAGAAGATAGAAATAGGGGTTGATTTTTCTAATTAATGGATGAAAACTGAGGATTTCTAATTAATGGATGAAGAATAAGGTAGGACTATATATTAAAATGAGGAAAATATGGAACTGGGAGTTCAGTTTGGCTTTACTGAGTGGCGATGACATACAACGTATTGTACTAGATGCTATACAGTGAATTCAAAGATATTAAAGATTCTTTTTGTCCTCCGAGCTTCCAGTCTCCAAGAACAGGTAATGTTAGTGGGGAGAGATGTTGGGTACGAGTGGTAGGCTAGGCATTACGAAGTAGGGGTGCTTGAATGACTTCTTATGATTTTTGGGATATTTAGAGAATGCCTTTATTCTGGGTCATCTTCTTGCCTGCTTTATATGATGCTGAACTACTAGTAAAACTTAATTCTCATGAAGGAGATATTTTTCTTTTTTTTTTTTTTTTAAAGGAGATGTTCTTTTAAAACACAAGTGATTCCCAGAGGAATAATACGTCAATTTTGCAGGATTAGTCCTTCATATCTGAGAATTTTGCCAGATTAGCTGGTTTTATTTCACAGATGGGAGTAAGATGCTGAATGCTTAGGAGTTTACCAAGTGCAGGAGTAAGAATGAGTTTTAAATAAAGTGTTGAGGGGTACTATTTATCCAGGGGTGACAAGAGGACAAGACAGAAGGTAAGAAGGAGAGCTATATTATGCCATTTTGCTGAAGACTAACACTGGCTACAGTGGCACACCCAAATGCCCAAATATATGTATAGAAAGAGAATAGAATTCGGATTCTCATTTTAAAAAACTTGTAGTTTGCTAGCGTTGCTCACCTGCCAGTTTCTGCTCCTCTCTGCTTATCCTGCCTGTGTTGGAGACCATGCATTCTCACCTGAGAAGACATTGCTCCCAAGAAGGAGGATTGGTTCTTGAGGGGTGCAAAAATGATACTCTTTTTACGTACAAAACACAGATATACATATAGCACATAAGCAAATCTGTGGTGTATCTGTGGGAGGGAGTTATGTCTACAAAGTCTTCTTAGGAAAGGCAATAATGAAAAGAAGGTAGAGAAACATTGATGTAGACTAGGTTAATTGGGAAGGCTTTAAAAACTTGAGAAGAATATATGGTTGGGGAGAAGTTGTAAATAAAAAGGCCAGATTTACTATGTATGGAAAAAAAAATTAGGGGAGGCAGAAAGGGGGTACTAAATCAGTAGGCTTCAGGGAAAACATTTAAGGTTGGTGACAAGAAAGATCTCAGGGAGTCGTGGGGAGAGAAATTGAGTGCAAGAAGAAGGGGAAAGGAAATTTCGAAACATATATTACTGTGGATTTTTTATAGAATTCCCATTAACACCAGTCAAATGAAGCAAGTAAGGATTAGAACTACACAAGACCAGTTTTGACTTCTAAACTTCGGTGGTGGCACCAAAAACATCAATTCTTTGAGAAGAATAATCAGTGTTTTCTCAGTCTTATGTAAACTGCAACAAAAAGTGCAGCTATTATAGGTTCGTTAGTAGCCCTCCAATAACATAACTCCCTAAGCCCAAATTATTTAGAAGCCACTACGGATGATTGTGTTCCTTCAAAAGCAGCACCTAGACACTGGGCTTCATGAGCCTTGGACTTTATTTGGGTTATGCAGATTGTTTAATTACCCTAGAAGACATTTAAGCTGACTGGTCTATAGGGAGTGTGTTTCAGTTCTTAAGAGCTGCCTCAAAAGATATTAACATTGTCCTTTATGCATCTTTGAACACCCATGGACGTGAATGCCACCAGTCTACAGAAGTCCAAAGACTTGTGTCAGAAGATCTACAAAGGAACCAGGCATCCTATGTATTTCCTTGGCCTTCTGAAAGAGCTATGTCTTCTAATGATGGAGAAAGAGCTATGTCTTCTACGTTTTCTAGAAAGAGAAATGATTTTTTGGAGATCATGTTGCAAATTGATGTCAGTCTTGGGAAATAGTGAGGTCTACCTTGTTCCATCCACCAGCTTAAAATAGCAGGATTATAAATCAAAGAAAATGGCTGAGGTGCATCTCAATCATTTTAGAGGTTTTTTTTGCCAAGGTTGAGGACAAGAAAAAGGAACACAAAATCACAGGGACATCTGTGATCCATGCTTTTTCCAAGGAGGTTTGGGACTTCGGTATTTAAATGGGAAAGAATGGGCAATAGGGAAAAGAGAAAAGAAAAAGATGGCCGGCAGGTAGAGTGTCACGGGGGAATAGATAAAAGGGGTAAGTTTTGCATTCTTTTGAGGCTTTGATCATCATTCACTGAATCTACATTTTACACTTGAGGAGGTAGAGAAATAGTCAATTATGCATTTATTTCATGCTCAGTGAATCTGCATTTTTACATAAGATAAAGTAAACACAGAAAAAGAAGTAGAACATTATTTGTCTCAGGCGAGAGGAAGGGTGACTTGTAGTCCTGTCCTTTGACCTGTACTGTTAGTTTACATTGTCAGGGGGAAACTCAACAGAACTGTTTTAGGGTACAGATCTTGAGGCCCACAGAGAGTTTCCTCATGAGCAAATAGTGAGGGATGCCCCCTGGGGAGGTAGATGGCCTTCTATCTGTAGCTATTTAATTAGGAATAAAATGGGAGGCAGTTCTGTGCGGTTCAGCTCCCAAGGGTGACTTTTCCTTTTGGCATAGTGAGTTTGGGGTCCTGAGATTTTTATTTTTCTTTCACAGGAAATGAACAACAATATGGTCTGTTTCCCGCTGTCAACAGGTAATGTTAGTGGGGAGAGATGTTGGGTATGAGTGGTAGGCTAGGCATTATGAGTCAAAGATGTACTCAAAAATCACTAACTGTATTGTGCATAAAGTCTTTTGGTTGCCAGAGAACGTTTATTACACTGTACCAACCACAGTGAGGTTGTTAAATGGATTACAATACAAATAACTAAGTTATACTTTTCAAAATAATGCAGACCGCGTAGGTCAGAAACGCATGGCGCTTTTGCATTAAATTAGGAACACAAGTGTCCCCATTCATTTAATAAGCAATGCCTTACCAATGATTAATGTCCAAATCACCTGAATCAATTATGCAAGTTAAAGGAGGAAAGCACGGTTAGAACATTCAAATTCAATTGAGTGCTTCCCTACTACACTTAAGTTGGGATGTGAGTGCTGGGAAGGTTTGAGGGAGAGAAGAGAGAAAAAGAGCACCATCACCACGGTCAAGGGCAGACAGGCACTTCCCAGACGTAGTTTGGAAAGATTCCAGATTTTGTGGTTAAAAATAAACAAGACTTTCTGTAAATTTCTTTTTCCCACTTGTTGTAATTTGTCTGATGTGATCATGACCTTGTTAGCAAATCTTGTTTTCATTGTGACTGGAAAACCTTTTATCTCATGCTCACTTTGGGGAAAATTTCATCCTTATGGCTCTAATTTCTTCCTTAACCAGTTTGCCATCTTTTTTTCTCCTCTGTCTGAGGAACTTCTTGGAAAGTTCAACTCATTTGTCTAAGGGTTTCTTCCTCAGGGTCATTCTGAAACCTCATTGTATTATATCAATTCCATTTTAGTTGATTGATTAAACTTAAGTTTAATCAAAAGAGAATCAATAGAGAATGATATTTATTGGGAGGAAAACAGCAATGACTAAAGAGAAATATAGTTGGTACAAACTGATTTCAGATGGTGTCAACATGACTGGAGTAGTGACAGAGAATTTTATGGAATTAAAAAGAATACTTGATATCTTAAAACTTGAATTCATAATATCTCCTCCTTCTCCTAATACTGTTGAGTAGTTAATACCAATTAAAAAAAGGTTTGTTTTATTCTGAAGCTCTTTCAATAACTTCCAGAAGTACCTCATGGTGATTTAAGAAAATCTGTGATGTGCTATAACTAGCAATCAATGATTAGAATTAAAGTAACTTCACTCAAAACCTCTCATTATTGGCATATATACTGGAGGTAGTTAGGAAAGTGTGTCAATGTTAAAAGTGACAGTTAAAATTGACCGCAATTTTTTCCTGGGGTAGGAAGAATAGGTAAAATTTACAAATAGTCTCTACACTTTGTTTTCTCATTTTACGACACAGTTAAGATTTATTCTGCATATAATTGAGACAGCCAGGTGGGAAGAGGGTCCCCAGAGAATCTCCAACCAGCCTGCTTGCTGGGAGGAGTGTGCACTGGGGTGGAGCCCCAGAAGTTTGTGTCATTTGCAGTGGGGAGGAGCTCGGCCCCTCCTCTTCCTGAGTTGAACCTGGGATTCAGTCTGTGAGGCGGGATGCCTGTACTAGGAGGACTCTCACTCTGTTTTTTTTTCTCCTTTTTGCCCAATAAATCTCATTATTCTCACCCTTCAAATTGTCTGTGAGCCGACTTCTGTGGCCATGTGACAAGGATCCTGTCTTTAGGTGAACTAAGGAAATGTCCCACAGCATAATTATAATAGTCCCAAACTTAACTGAGAACTAAGTGCTTTCCTACCAGGGAGAAAATTACCGTGGAAAAGGTAAGGCAGCACACCCAAGGAACTACTTCAGGGAGTCTAAGAAACTTGGTTTTAGAACTGGTAGACTCCTCTAAATCACCGATGTATTTTAGCAGAAACCTAGAACACGCCGAGAATATCAATTAACCTCAAGATGTTTAATAGCCAGTTTTGTGACTGTCCCTTGAATTAGACGTGGTAGCCACAGGAAGCAAAGGAAGTGAGGTGGGGTAGAGAGTGGGCGGGGATGAGGCTAGTTTTGCCCCACTGTGTTTCCATGAAGTTTTGCATAAAGCGGCTTTTACGGTGTTTGCTGAAACCCATCTGCAGGGAAAATGTTTGTTTGAACTTGAGGTAAAATAAGCTGCCAGCTCCTGGACTTCCTGGCCTGCCTCAGTGAGCCAGCCAGGAAGGGGTTATCTCCAGGCCCTTCTCTGCCTCTGACCCCACTGCAGAGGTACTGCTTGTGCTGCCCTAATAAATCAATACACTTTTCCTGGCCTCCTGGATTTTCTCTTTTACCTAAAGGGAAACAAATACTGAAAATATAAGATGTGTTATTGCAAAAGGAGGAGTAAAGACAGAGTCTGTAATGTTTGCACACATCGGGGAAGCTGGTGTTTTCTGAATAGAAGTCATCCCCGTAGGGCTGGCTGTCCCACAGAACCCCACACACAGAAGAGACCCATGCTGGATTTCTTGCTTTCTTCTTATCATCTTTAAACTTATGGTTTATAACTGAAGTCTGATGGGACATGGGAGCATGGCTTCAGCAGATGAAATATGTGGAAGAAAGGAAGGAGCTTTGTAGTTTAGTACTTCATAGCACGTCCCGCTGCTTTCTGAACAAGAGATGCTGTATTTTCATTGGTACTGGGCTTCACAGATTATGTAACTAGTCCGGTCTCTCTGTGGATCTCTACTGTTTTTTACTCAACTAATAACAGCGTACCTGTATTAGTCAGGGTTCTCCAGAGAACAGAACCAATAGACTAAAACAGATTTGTAAGAGGAGATTTGTTATGGGAATCGGCTCATGTGATGATGGAGGTCAAAAAACCCCACTATATGCTGAAGCCAGCTGGAGAACCAGGAAAGCTGGTGGTGTGATTCAGTCCAATACTTAAGGCATGAGAGAACCTGGGGGGCTACTGGTGTAAGTTCTCAAGACCAAAGGTCCAAAAACCAGGACCCCCCATGTCCCAGGGCAGAGGAAGGTGGATGGACCAGATCAGGCAGATAGAGAAAATTCACCCTTTCTCCATCTTTTTGTTCTATTGAGGCCCTCAATGGATTGGATGGTGCCCACCTGCATTGATAAGGGTGACATTCTATTCTCAGTCTACTGCTTGATTCAGTGCTGATCTCTTTCAGAAACACCCTCAAAGACATACTCAAAATAATGCTTACAAACTCTCTGGGCATCCCTTAGCCCTATTAAGTCGACCCATAAAAATTAACTATCATAACACCTTTTTATTGTTTTTGCCTACAAAGTGGTCGTGTTAATCTCTTAAACTTGTATTATAATGTTTTTCTTTAAATATTCTTGGGACTACTTTGTCGGCTTCAGTTTATGAGACTTATGAAATAGTGTTAATTCTTAGTACTGACAGCACTGGGAATTCTAAAATCAAGACCACCTAAGAGAACAAAGATGTGACAGTCAAATACAGTTGCTGTGGATTATGAAGGCATTGCTAAAAGATTTTCAAGAATGTAGCCTACATCTCCCCAAGATGACTATTTCAACGAGATTTCATTTATATATATAAGTATTGGTAATTAAAAAATCAGGCCAGGTGCCGTGGCTCACGCCTGTAATCTCAGCACTTTGGGAGGCAGAGGTGGGTCGATCACTTGAGGTCAGGAGTTCAAGACCAGCTTGGCCCACAAGGTGAAACCCATCTTTACTAAAAATACAAAAATTAGCCAGGCGTGGTGGCACATGCTTGTAGTTCCAACTACTTGGGAGGCTGAAGCAGGAGAATTGCTTGAACTGGGAGGCAGAGGTTTCAGTGAGCAAAGATTGCACCGCTGAACTCCAGTCTGGGAGACAGAGCGGGACTCCATCTCAATAAATAAACAAATAAATAAATAAGTCTTAGTAGTATATAGTCATTACTAAAAAAAAAGTATGTGTAGAATTGAAGTAAAGCTGAAGCCTTGAGATTTCATCTGATTTTACATCTTAAAAAGAATGGAAGTTCCTGCAGACCTGCTTTGGGTTAATGATGTAGTTGAAGAGTATGAAACCTCTAGCAACTAACATTATCAATTCAGGTTAACTGTAGCTCCAGAAAAAAAAGGTCTGTATCCAGCCAATTAAACACACACACACATACACACACACACACACACACACACACACACACATGTGTATATAATGTATGTATTAAATCACCTCTAATTATGAGGGAAAAATTTGCTTAGGTCGCAGGATGGGCTACTGGAAGTCAATTATGGTTGGGCAATATTTTCTGTCCTGAACTTACTAGGACAGAGTAAAAGCTCATTTATGCCCAGCTACCTACACCACCAATCTTTCCCCAAAAAGGGGAAGACAGGAGTTTCTAACAGTCAACTTTTTTTAAACCTTATGCTTAAGGAATATTTGAGAAGCGTTTTAAAATATGTAGACATCAAGTGTGAACCTGGAAGAGCAGAGATCTGGTTCTTTCAATCTTCAGTGAGACCCAGGTATTAATATATTTAATTCCTGGAAATAGTGTTTTCATTTCCTTGAGTTTCCTCTGACCTCTCTGGCTGCTTCTTTTTGATTTTTTTTTCTTCCTCCTCAGTTCTCTGACCTCTAAGCTTTAGTGTGATCAAAGGTTCATGCGTTTCTGTCTTCACTCACTCCCTTGATGATTTCAGCTATTCCTATGACTCTCAAACTATCCATATGATGCTGACTCCAAAATTTAGATCTCTAGCCTGATTGTTCCCTAAATCACAAAGATTAAGTGCCCATCTTCTTCCATAGCATTGACTTTTGGATGTCTAATAGGTATTATCTTAGTTTCAGTTGTTCAAGAAACAGACTCTAAGAAAGGATTCAAGAACTAGCTCTTGTTATTGTTATTGTTTGTTTTATTTTGACTGAGGGGGATATGAAGGTAAGGAAATGGGGAAGTGAGACAAAGAAATGAAGAAATCCAATAAAGAACTTATTATCAAGCCAGCTACCACCGTGAGGAGCAGTATAAAACACAACCTCCTAGTTTTCCTAGCCCAAAAGTGAGGGAACTGAGGTATTTATACGCCAAATCCTGCCAGTTACTGGCTGATGGCTGCTCCTGGACGGCATTAATTCTCTAGCACTTCCAGAGATGGTGGTGGTAAAGTAGATGCCATTGGCAAAAGAGTCCTCCGGCAAAGATGGCATTGGGAGTTGGGTGGGTGTGCTTTGCAGGACAGACGAGGGCATCAACCACTCTTGCATCACGAACTTCAGGTTTAATTTAGTTTTCTAATATCCACTAATTGCAAACCTGCTCCTCTCACAGGATTCCCAACCTCAAAAGCCGCTCAGGATGAAAACTTGGGAGTCATTGTTGAATCTTTCCTAGTTCTGACACCCCAGAGCCAATCCACCAGCAAATTCTATCCACTTTACCTTCAAAACACATCCTGAATCCAAATACTTCCCTCCAAACATACTGTTCCTCCCAGTCATCCTCTCCTCTGGCCTAGATTGTCACCAGAGCCTCCTAACTTGCCTTGTGGTTTCTGCCTCTGCCCCAGTCTTCACCCAGTAGCAGGGCGATTCTGCTAAAATGGAGGTCAGATGATGGCACCGCTGTGTTTGAAGCAATCTGATGGCTTTCTGTTCCACTCAAAGTAAAAGCCAAACTATTTTCTCTGATGTATTAAATGTTATATTTTCACACTCTCCCTGACCCTAACTCCCATTATTTCTCTAACCTCATCTCTTAGTACCCTGACTACTCTCTTTGTACCAACCACACAAGTCATATTTGGTGTTCCTTAACATGCTCAGCACATGCTTGCCTCAGGGCCTTTGCACATGCTGTTTCCCTTGCTTGGAACATTTTTCATCTGATATCATCTTGGCTGGCTTCCCTACTTTCTTTGAGGTTTCATTCAAAAGTCACTGATTCATTTTGAGTTTTCTTGCCACTCTACACAAAATATTAGCCCTCTCCACAAGCTCTTAGCCTTTTTCTCCAACTTAGTATTTTCCTTAGCATTTGTGGCTATATTGTATACTTACCTATTTTATTTAATATAACTTGTTTATTGCCTGGATTCTCCATAAATATAAACTCTTAAAGGCAGGAATTTTAGTTTATTGTGTCCATTGCAGTGTCCTCAATGCCTAGTACCTTGTTGTCTCTCAATAGATATTTGTTGAATAAATGAATTTAATTGATACTGTTATACCTTTCTTGAACTCATACTGTTACACCTTTCTTGAACTCTGAATCATAAAGCAAATTAATTTACAGGCAGGATTGGACTAGGGTTTAACAGAAGGCTCATTTCTCCATGGCAAGAAAATTATTCAGTAGGAGTGTGGGATTGATGTAAATTGGTATAATTTGCATGGCTGGCACACTTTTTTAAGGGCGAGGAAAAAATGACTGCAGTGTTTCCCCTCCTGTAGCCACAGCCTTCGTTGGTTAGGTTGTTGTTGCTTAAGTAGTTGTATGTCTCAGGGCTTATCTTTGTGACTCGTTTTTGCCAGTGGATCATTAGCAACCACGAGGCAAGCAGAGCATTGGAAAGTGCTTACATATGAGACTGTCATGAGACTGCGCCTGAGCTAGCCTGCTAGAGGATGAAGGCCATAAGCGAGAGAACTGAGGCAACAGCCTGCTAAGCACCAGGCATGTGAGTGAGGGAGTGAGGCTATACGTGACCTGCCAGCTGAGCACAGATACATGAGAGAGCCCAGGTGAGATTAGCTGAGCAGTCCAGTCTGGAAGAAACTCCTAGTCAAGCCAAAGGCCTATGAGCTAAAAGTGCTTTTCGTTTCAAGCCCTTAAGTTTTAGGGTGGTTTAATAATATTTATGAATAGATTTCCCAGATAGTTCACACTTGGTTTGCACATTTTCCAATTTTCCTTTTAGGTTCTCTAGTTTGTTGTATTTATTATAAGTTCATAGAGGGGCCTCTATGGAAATGCCCACTACCCTAATTTCAACCCACTGTTGAAATTAACTCATACTCTTGGTATTTGATGTATATACCTTATTTCTCCCCTTCTAAATCACATGATTTGACCTTTCCTAAAAGTAATAAATTATCACAAATAAAGAAGTCTGGCTTAGTGTAGTCCAAATATGTAACCTATAAAATGTATTTTAATTATTTAGCCTGCTTGTTTTAATAAAGATGCCTGGTACTACATTGCTGTGAATGACCTAAGTCAAGTAAGCTATTCACAATTATCAGGTTGTTCTGATAAGCATTGGCATGTGCAATCCTTAGGAGTGGCCAGGAACTATGGGAGTCTTTTCCCATGGCTTTGCTCCCATGGTGGTATCTAACAGTGAAAACAAGTCTCAGACAGGATGCTACCCCATGTTCAAGCATATATTAGCAAACAGACAAAAAAAGCCAAAAGCCTGTTCCTTCAGGCACAACGAAGGCTCCACTCTGTCCTCTTAGGCTCTCTAGCAAGCGCCCTGCATGAAAGGTTCACTCTTAGGCAAATGTAATAACATTCTGATGACAGGTTTGGCTAACCTTCTGATTGGGTCAGGAAATAGAATCCTTCATTATTTGAGAGATCAGATGACCTTACTCTAGAGTAATTCAGCTAGTGGATGCATCAAATTCTCTCACTCTGTTCATTCAGAAAGGAGAAATCTGTATGATCTTTCTAGCTTGTTCTCTGTTTCTGTAGGTTTATCTTGTCTGCCATTCATCCACCTGTTTAAATCTGTAGGTGTTTGTCTTTTGTCAGTTTGGAAAGTTTTCAGCCATTATTGCTTCAAGTGCTTTTCCAGCCCGTCTCTTTTTTCCCTCTCCTTCTAGAATTCCAATAACGCAAGTGTTAGATCTTCCGTTATAGTCCATAGGTCCCTGACGCTCTGCTCTTGTGTTTTTGTTGTTTTTACAGGCTATTTTTTTCTCTGTGTTTAGATTGAATAATTGTTCTATCTTCCAGCTTACTAATTTTTCCCTCTGTTCCCTCCATTCTTTTAATGAGCCCATCCACTGAGTTTTTCAAAATTTCCATTATTGTCTTTTTCATGTCTAACATTTCCATCTGGTTCTTTGTTAGATCCTCTCTTTCTTTGCTGAAACTTTCTATTTTATTCATTTGTTTGAAGTGCATTTGCAAATTTCTCATTGAAGCATTTCTGTGATGGCTGCTTTACAATAATTTGTTAGGAAATTCTAACATCTCTACTGACTCAGTGTTGGAATCTATTGATTGCCTTTGCTCATTCAGTTTAAGATCTTCCTCTTTCTTTGAATGATGAGTGATTTTCAGTTGAGTCCTGGATACTGTCATGTTATTTAACTTCCATTTTTGCTTCTATGACAGCACTCTAGAAGGGTAGAGGTAGAAGCCCAGGTTTCCCACTTGGCCTCTCTTGACATCCCCGTGTGTGTGCACACGTATGTTGGGGGTTCCTCATTGCTACAGGAAAGGGTGGGAGTTCTGGCTCCCCACATGGTCTCCATTGGCATCGTGGGTAGGTGGCATCGTTACTGCTGAGCAGTGGTAAAAATCTTGATTTTCCTCCAGACCTCCCCTGCCCCCACCTCAGCGGGAGGATGCCGGGTGGGAGTGGAGTCCAGACTGTCCTCGTGGTCTGCATTGATACCACAGGGACAGCTTGTAACAGGCTTGCTGGAATGAGAGTATGAGCTCTCTTCTTAGCCTTCTGTGATTCCACCCCAGAGGTGGTGGTGGTGACAGGGCTGAGGCATCTCGTGGTGGCCTCTCAAGGTTGGAAGTCTGGGTTCCCCACTCAGCCTTGGCTTGTGTGGGTGGGGTTGGGGCCACAGTTTTCTCTGTGGTGTTTGGCTGGAGTAGAGTGGTTATTGTCTAAAAGTGTTCAGCGTGGCTGGGCTGCCCCTTCCTGTTCTTTTGGCTGGGGTGTGCAGGCTTTTTTTGTCTGTACTTAGTGTTTCTGGGTTGCCAGTATCTTGAGCTCCGAGTCTGGGATATATGAGACCAAAAAAAGCCCGGAAAACTTAATGCCTTGTCATTCCTTGAGTCTTCAGGTCCCTGACCCATCTTTTTAATTCTCTCCACCTTTCAGAGTTTTCTTGGGTCTGTTTTACATGTGTCCAGGGATTGTAGCTGTAATTTTACTTGTAATTTGGTTGTAATCTATTTCACTTTCCCAAGAGTCTAAGTTACCTTTAGTTTTTTTAAGTCTACATTATCACAGCTTTCTGTATTGTCACTATTCTGATTTCTTCTTTTTCTTTCTTTCTCTTTTTTTTTTTTTTTTGAGACAAAGTCTTGCTCTATTGTCCAGGCTGGAGTGCAGTGGTGCAATCTCATCTCACTGCAACCTCTGCCTCCCAGTTTCAAGCGATTCTCCTGCCTTAGCCTCCTGAGTAGCTGGGACCACAGGAGCACACCACCATGCCAGGCGAATTTTTGTGTATTTTGTAGAGAACAGGTTTCACCATGTTGTTTAGGCTGGTCTCAAACTTTTGGACTCAAGTGAACTGCCCACCTCGGCCTCTCAAAGTGCTGGAATTACCGGCATGAGCTACTGCACCTGGCCTGATGGAATTTTTGATTATATTGCTGGTCTTGTAGATTTAGAAAATGGTGTAGAGCTAAGCATATTGATATTAGCAAAGCATTTGACAAAATTCTTTTGTTAGCGTATCTAAGCTAGTTAATAATAGAGCGATAGTCATTATTAGCTGAACAGCTGCACCGAAAAAGTATTGATTGATAGATCAATACATCAGGCTACAAGAAGGCTAATATCAATATGCTACAGGCACTGCCCTTGCCATCTGCCCTATTCAACATTCCTCCAATCTGCTGAATGAACACCCAGGAAGTATCTTCATCTCAAAAACTGGGAGTGATAGTTAATATTTAGGATCACAAAGTCGAGATTGGAGAAACCTCAATAAAATAGCATTATGAAATAGAGCATTACACATACTGGATCAGAAAATAAATTATATAACATAATACAAAGAACAGAGCTGGTCTAATATTGTTTTTTATGGAGCAAGCACATGAGCAAACAGAAAATAGAAGTAAGTTAGTACTTACATAATTAGGAATTAAATAAGAGGAAAGGGAAACTGATATGAATTCAGCCTGTATTTTGGACCAAGTGCTGGTACAGGCATTTTGTAGATGTTAAGGAATCTAACACAACCCTAGACTATATTAACAGGATTGAGTGGCCAGAATAAAGGGTGAACTATTACATAGTCTGCTGAGATGTTCAAACAATATGTGGAATATTGTGCCCAACCAACTGAAGGTAAGTGTGGTGAAAGATCACATGAAAGGTCATTGAAAAATGTTTAGTTTGATGAGGAAAAGAATAAAAAACAGGAAAGAGGTCATGTGGAAAATGAATGAATCATTCTGCCTAGCACCAAAAGTGTAGGGTAAGGTAATGAACTCCCTGTTAGTATAAGTATGTAAACAGTGGCAAAACAACCAGCTATTAGGGATAAAACACAGTGAACCTGCTTTAGATGAGCACTGGACCAGATGATCTCTAAGGGTTCTTTCAAGGATCTCTGCACCCGTATAGAGCAAGTTAGAAAAAAAGTGGCAAAGTGTTAATGTCAGGGGGTTTAGCCTCACAAAACTAAGCACAGCTGGTCCTGGCTTTAATGAGATTCAGACATAGTAAGAAAGAAGAGAGATTTTTTTAGTTAAGACAAATTTCAGTTTATTGTCTATGGAAACAGGAAATTCAGAGTTTTATAGGGGAGATGTGTGCAAACAAAAACTAGATTAAAAGTTTCCAGAGGGGGCTGTTACAATTAGAACAAAAGAGCCCTTGTTTTTGATTATGGAGTTTAAAAATAATAGGATATGGTCATTATAAAAGAGAGGCATCTGATTGTATGTTTAAAAAAAAAATTCCTTTAGGGAGACGTTTCCAAATTTAATTGTGAATGAAAGTTAAAACTCTCTTTGCTGTTTCAAAATGCTTTTCACAAAGTGAGCGAGGTTGCCATCTAGTGACTGTTTTCTGGTTTTCCATTTTAAAAGCTCAATGTGGGTTCTTAAGGCAGTGATGCTCAAACCTGGCTGTGCATTAGTGTCACCTGGAAGTTTCCTAAAATGCAGATTCCTAGGACCCACTAAAGAACCAGAATCTTTGGAGAAGGAGCTCCAGAGGTTGTGCTTTATAATAAAGATCGATCTTCAGATGACTCCACTGGACCTAGTCTGTGACCAGTGTTTGGAATTAACTGCCCTGGGACATACTGTGTGCAGGTGGAAGTGTCACAGAGGCATATTTATGGAAAGTGCAATATTCACCTACTTGCCCTAAGAACCTGGTTTCAGCTATATGCAATTTGGTGTTGCATTTTTGTATCTCATATTTAAAATAGACTTGGTAATGCTAGAAATTTACCCTACCCTTGTACACAAAGATATATGACCAGTGATGTTTATTGTAACACTGTTTGAATAGTGATTGGCTAAAAATGATGTAAATGCCTATCAAT
Organism: Cacajao melanocephalus; assembly: GCA_963573385.1. Classification (NCBI taxonomy): domain Eukaryota; kingdom Metazoa; phylum Chordata; class Mammalia; order Primates; family Pitheciidae; genus Cacajao; species Cacajao melanocephalus. The sequence goes on along the minus strand of CAUYLG010049487.1, from coordinate 63,470 downwards.
AGGGATATGGCTAAAAAAAGATAGTAATTCCAAGGAGTAATTATATACAGCCATTTAAAAAGAATGATTAAGCATAATATACACTTTTTATTTTTCAATCATACATTGGTAAAGTTGAAAAAACATGAATTTATAATAGAGAAAACATGGGAAAATGCTGTATATCCTTCAATAGTGGACTGAACAAATTGTGGTATATGTATATAATAAAATTGGGAAATATTTGGTAATGTGATAAAAGAACACATTAAGATAACAGAAAAGGACACTAAAAGAATATAATGTTTTCTTAGAATATATGTCAGTATATAGTCTGAAAAATAACTGGAAAGAAAAATGTAATGAAAGTGTAATTTTTTTCTCCATATTTTCTTTTTTTGTAATTTTATACATTGGGTTTTTTTCATTTCTATCATAATCAGAAAACTATAAACATTATTTTGAGAGCAGAGTACATGTGAATTGATTCAAAGCTTACTGTCACATGCTTTTAGTAAGTGTTAGATGAACAGGCCAGAGTAAACTGAAATAAGGAAGCCAAAAGATCGGGTTGGAGACTGGTTTCTGTTGGCTACAGGTAGGCTCAGACGTTGGGGGGCTTTCCTACTTGTACATCCCTTCTTTATTCATCCAGCCATGATGAATAACACGATGGTGCAATTGAGGGACCCTTCCCGGGAAGGGTCTTTCATCAGCCGGATCTATGTGGAAGACAGAGCACCAACACTGAATCAGGACAGAGGCAGGTTTTATAGAAGAACGCTACAAATTCATGGATCACTGCTTTAAAATTCTACTAATTAAAGATTCTACTAATCAGGAACCCTCTTCTGGAACTCACACTTTTGCGCGACATAAGGCAGCAAGCTCACTCTCAAGTCAGCATACTGTGACTTTTGCACCCTTGCACTTTCATCTTTTGCCCCTTCTGTTCCTTCTTTGTTTCCTTGTCACACTTTCTGTTCTGTCTTTTACAGAGACACGTAAACCTTGAACAGTTGCAATCATATCCTGTTAGGATGACCGATTTGTACATGACCGATGGCACATTACGGCTCTACAATCACCAGATTATTTTCCACGGAGTAGTGAGTTGGGGAAGTCACATGTACACACTGTGAATAGTTTCTGTTTTGCAAGAGACTGTGTAAAGGTCCATCTTGCACATTCACTGAATTAATGAATTAATTAATTTAAATTTTATTTATTATTTTGAAACAAGAGTCTTGCTCTGTCATCCAGTCTGTAGTGCAGTGGCACAATCTCAGCTCACCGCAGCCTTTGCCTCCCAGGTTCAAGTGATTCTCCTGCCTCAGCTCCCTGAGTAGCTGGCATTATAGGTCTGTGCCACCAGGCCTGGCTAATTTTTGTATTTTTTGTAGGTATGGGGTTTCACCATGTTGCCCAGGCTGGTCTTGAATTTCTGACCTCAGATGATTTGCCCCACCTCAGCCTCCTAAAGTGCTGGGATTACAGGTGTGTGCCACCACGCCCGGCCTGGTACATTCACTTTGAATGATGTTTTTATTATTTGTTGATATGGGATAATCCACAAAGACAAGCTATTTTTCATCATAGATGGAAACATTCCTGCAATGCCAGGTTTATACAGGGGAAGGTCTGGACTAGCCATAAATTTGTGAGAGACGCAGGTGACTGATTTGAAGGTCACTGGGAAAGATATCCATGTTAGTGATTTCAAACTTTGGCTTGCATTAAAATCATTTGAGGGACCTGTTAAAAATGGAAATCCCTGGACCCCATTCATGGCCTTATATCACAAGTATTACTCCATTCACTAATTAATGCAGTGTTTCTAAGATCTGCCCCAGCTGGCCTGCTCAGAATTACCTCTTTGCTAAATAGACAACTTGCTTTCTTCACATAATATTACGTTGGTGCAAAAGTAATTACTGTTTTTGCCATTAAAAGTAATGGCAATGACTTTTGCACCAACCTAATACTTCTATCTTCCTCAGGCTCTTGTTTTAAGTAAAAATTATTTAAAATTGTTTGACTTCTATTATTAATGCATTAACCTAACAGTTGTAATAATCTACTTAAAATTCAAATCCAACAAGAGTCACTTGTAAACAGGGAGTGTCTGTGTTACACTAGTCCATGCCCATAAACTGATGTTGTTCTTTAGTGAAACAGCTCTTCCGGTTCTTGTTCTTGAAAGTCTAAACCATAGCTTCAGGTAGATTTCCTTGCAGCTTTCGTGTGCGTCCACTCATCGTTTTTGACATTTGGATTTCTGAATGTAGGATTTTATGTTTTGTTCTCCTTTCTTTCCAGATTTCCTCGTTAAGTTTTTTCTAACCATTTATCTGCCCCTTTCTCTTTCAGCCTCAATTTCCTTCTTCCTGATTTTCACTCATCTATTTCTTCTCCTTTTCCTTTGGGCCATCTAATATCATATTTTAATGCCGATGACTCTAAGTATCATTCTCTTGACTAGCAGAGTTTACCTTTTCATATGGAAGTTGTTTTTGAAAGGTGGACTTCTGTAAAAGCATCAAAATGTCTTTGCAACTTATGCTGCCTCGAGCTCCTATTTAGTTCAAGGCAGGCCCTAAAGAGAGAGTGAGGAGACAACACGATGTTTGTTCTAGACCACAGACAGAGAAAGCCTGTTGAGTGACTTCCTCCTGGCTGGTCTTCTTCCTTCCAGCTCCCCTGACCTCGCTCACAACTCCTTCCCCATCCTCTGGTTGGGGAGACCTATCTTAAGCTCTGAACTACACATGGGATCACTTAAGGTCGCCCACTGCTAAGCTCTTATTTACCTGTGAGACTTACTGTCTGCAGCCTCTTTACATGTGTAATATGTTAAGGAAAATAGATTTTACTATCTCCTGGTTCTTCCCTTCAGCTAGAGTTCATCTCCTCAGAACTCCTGTCTTGCTTTACTTATATTTCTATTATTTAACATTCTTCCTTGTATCTTTTGTATGACTTTCTCTTTACTTCCTTAGTCTTGATAAGGACCAAGATCACCTCTTCTTCTTTTGATTTCTGAAGAATTTTGTAAAAGACGGTCATTCAGTAAATATTTTTCAACTGAGCTAAATGTTATTTCAGACAAAGTCAGACACATTATCCTGACTGCTGGACTTGCCAAGAACAGATTAATTAGTATTCTAAAATCAAGGTAAATATTTACAAGCAGAGAGGTCCAGGAAGGTGAGGTTGGAGGGAGTACCAGGGCTGCAAATAAATGACGCAACTGGAGCCTGCTCCCAGGACTGGTACAGCAACCTTTTCTTTTTGGGCACAAGGTCGCAGGCTGGGTCAATGTCCATTGTCCCTTATAAGGCAGCTACGTGAGGCTGAAATTCTTTGCCAATTTCAGAAACAGAAATCTCTGTGTGTGTGTGTGTGCGTGCACGCGTGTGTGTGCGCGTGTGTGTGTTTTAACTGAGGTTAGCGCAGCTTTGATGGCTAACACATGGCTTTGGAAAAGGCATGGCCTCACTCCTGACTGCTGGCTGTCTTTGTGGATCTCTGATCCTTTGTGTTTGGACTAATTCCTCCACGTCTGCATCAAATAGCAACGCATCACGGATACTGACACACTTCTAGTTAATCTTAACTAGAAAAAAATATGAACATTTTCAGTGTTTTGAAGAAATATCCGTGAACACTAAAGATTGGAGAGAGAACAAAATCAGACCAGAGAATTGAAATACGCAGTTTCTCCACTAGATGGCAGACTAAGACAAGTGACTTTCGGAAGGGTCCACCTGTATTTACCCAAAGAAAGCATTTGTTTTTCTCCATCAGTTCATATTTTTCTTTTACCAAGCCAAGTGTTTTTCTGTGATCAGACATTTCACATGTAAAAGTCTGATATAAACCTCAAATATAAGTAGCAGGTTGATTTTAATTTATTAATCTGCAATTTAAATTCTGATCGTTTTTTTTGACTTCATTAATTGCTTCCAGTTTTATTTATTTATTTATTTATTTATTTATTTTTTGGCCAAATTGTCTTTTATTGTTTTAAAAGCAAAGTACTAAGAATAGTTTACTCTGGAATTCTGATGGTAACATTGGGTGATATGTTAAGTCCTTCCCCTGAGTCTGACCTGTTATTTCCAGAAGATGGGGAACAAATGAGGGAAAAAAGATATTCCTTGTTTTTAGGTTCTATTTTGCATTCTTTCAAGTTTCTCTCCCTCTGTGTGTGGGTGCACTCATGGACACACATATACTCAACACACATTCACATATGTGGATGAATATACCCATACTCTATGTAAACATGTGTGTATATATGTCTATATATACACACAGTCATATATGTATGTGTATATTGTGTACATTTATCTTTGAAATACATGGCAATTTAGTGACTGTTTAAGAGCAAAGACTCTGGAACCAGACTCCTCAGGTATAAATCCTAGCTTACTAGCAGATACTTACAGATCTGTGTCTGTTTCTTCATCTGTAAAATGGGGGTAATAATGGTACTCATATTATAGAGTAGCTGTGCAGATTAAAGGACTTAACAGAGCATGGCTCATGGTAGCTATGTTAGCTATTATTACTTGTGTATATTGAGAGTCTGATTTATTCAATAGCTTCTATTGCTGCTTTCATTTAGTAAATGAAGCACCCTCTATCTACCCAATGTGGGAGTTTAGATTTTTTGAAGGTGCCATAATATATTGATATTGACTTGAATTTTGCTACATACATTATTCAACTTAATAATCTAGGTGCCGTACAGACTGTCTCATTGTGATTTCTGTTGTTTGGGAACTTACATGTTACAGAGAAATTGTATGCACTTTTCTTTCTTTATTCTCTACCTCTCTCTTTTCTTTTCTTGGCCTTCCTCATTTGGAAGAATGTTAAGAATGGAAAGGTACATCAATTAAAAATTCAATTCAGCTGCCGGTAACAACAGCAACAAAAATTCCAAACAATGGTTTAAAAAGAGCATTTTTTTTTCTCTCACAGGACAAGGATTCTGGAGGCAGGAGGCTGATGATGGAGCTGGTTCAGTGGTTCCTTTATGATTAATTTGTCTTTTCCTTCATGGCCACAGCATGGCTGCTCCTCCAGTCATCAGGTTCATGTCAAGCCAAGAAAAGGTCAAGAAGGATAAAGGTATACGAGCTACATAAGTTCTTCTTATCAGGAGGGGCAAAAGCCTTCCAGAGCTCTTCCCTCCTGCCTAAACGAGGACACCTGGGTCTAGTTTCCAGAACAGCGTCACAAAGCCATTATTAGCTGGAAAAACATCTACACTGAAAGACAAGAGAAAGAAACAATGTGGAAATGATCTGGGATCAGACAATGAATGATATTTCCCAAACAAAATTTTTGTCTTGGCTTTGCATTTGTGTTTCTCCTCAAATACTCCCTCGTGCCCTCCCTCTACCCTCTTTGTCTGGAAGGAGGTAGAACCAACAAAAATGATAATATGGAGATTTGTTTCAGGAGCTGATATTTGCCTTAGGATATGTGCAACGTGTGCAACAGAGGAAAGAGTGTGAGAAGATATGAAGATCCCTATCAGCACAGAAGGAGGTCAGAGGGGGAAAGGAGTGGCTGCCTCAAGCAGAGAGGGTGGAGGAGCACATCTGAGATTTCTCCAGGGGATCAATTTCATAGGCACTTCCCTTGCTGGAGGCAGAACTAAGCTGGTTGCCTCTGAAATGAAGCATGACAGACCACAGAGTTTCTTATAGATCGCTTAATACAAATTATTATAGAGAGATATTGTTTATTTTCATGTCTACAGAGCAAACAACATGAAGGCATTTGTGACATTCACAAATTATTTTTAAATGACATCTACTCAAATGTTACCTATTTCATAAATCTATAATTTTTTTCTTAAAAACATTAGAACTTTAATAGAATTTTATATCGTGACTATTAAAATAGCAAAAATTCCCCCAAGGAGACAAGGATTCTTGGCTCACTCAGTTCTTCACTCTGTCCGCTCTTCACCTGGTCAGCTGTCAGGTAGCTCTCCTCTACGTCAGCTCACAGGTGGCGAGGTCTTCAGAGCGTCACCCTGCTGGGAACTCCTGGTGGACTAGTCGCCATCGCTCTCACTTGAACTGCCACTGTCAGATGAATCACTACTCTTGTCTCTTCTAGGGGAACTAAACCTCCGGTTGGAATGGGGTTGTCTACCCCAGGAGCCTTTCCCTGGTGGCATACCCTTATTCCGCATAGAATTATTTTGTCTGTGGGGTACATAATGATATTTTCTGCTGTGTGTTATTATATTCTCATTACCGGGGCCATTGAGGGAATCCATTTTGGTTTTAATTTCATTATCAAGACCACGAGAAGGAATGGGCAGGTCCTGACTTTTGCCCTTACTAGGAAATCTTTGTTTTTCATTTAAGGTTGCTTGGTTCCCATTAGAATGATCGACACCCTTTCTGGCACCACCTTTGCCATTTTTAGGAATTTCATTATAATTGGAACTTTCAGTTGTATCGCTACTGCCTTCTTTTTTCTTCTCTTTTGAGGGCGCAGGAGGGTAATGAAATTCCACTTTCCCTTGGTGAGCATTTTGGCTTCCAGCATCCACTCTGTTTCCTTCTCTTCCAGGGAGTTTCTTAAAATTGGTACTACCCATGATATCGTTGCTGCCCTCTACAAGGCTGACATCAACACCATCTGCCTCTTTCACAGTTTCATCCCTGCTTCCAATGGTATTTCTGCCATTTTTTTCTCTCTCTGGGATTTCATTATAACCTGGTTCTCTTGTGTCAAGATTAGTACTCTCAGCTTCACTTGGGCCTGCAAACCCTGTTTGAATATCTGTGCCTTCTAGGTCACGACCAGTAGCTTCTCCTTGACCAGGAATGTCCTCAAAAGGTTGGCCGTCCCCACTGAAAGGAGCTATGTCATTGTCCCCTCTCTCTTGAAGATCTATGTAACCACTGCCTTCAAAATCACTGGGGATTTTTTTGACTTTTGAGAGATGTTTTAGGTAGTCAATGTTGTGTTGAATGTGGGTGCTTTTGCTTTTTACTGGGCCTTTCTGGGCTTGGGAATCTTTTTGAGGCTTCTTTTCATCCTTCGAATGTGCTTTAGCATAGTTCATCCTTGCTGGAATCTTGTTTAGAACATTCCTAGGTTTGTTCTCTTTGTTTTCTTCCCCCAGAAGTTTAATCACAGTCACTGGCCCCGTTATATGTTGCATGTTATTTCTGATGAGAGCTGTGCCATATTCTTCTTGGTCATGTAGTTTGCTGACAGCATCAACTCCATCTTCAAACCCTTTATTCCCAGTTGACTCAGAATAAACTGACACCTTCAGGCCATTGTAGACATTCTCTTTGTTACTGATACTATAATCTTCATTCAGTCTCTGTCTATTTGTGAAATGATTTTGAGATTTACTACTTTGGTTATTCTCCCTGGCTTCAGAAAGGGACAAATCTTTCTCTCTTTTCTGGACAATATTTTCTTTAGATGACAGCTCTTGATTTCTTCTCTTGCCCAAATGGTAAAAAACAATATTGTCTTCGTTTTTTTCTTCCTGTTAAAGTACAATTTTCAATACAAAGTGATTATTTTATGTAAAATTTAAAAAATATAATAATTCTTAGGCAATATAAAAACAAACCACCAGATCTTTAATAAAAAGGATCTATTAACTCAGTAGAGGTTTAATGGTAGAGGTCATTCTAGAATAGTCAAATCAGGTTTCAGGGAGAAAGAATAATGAGCTAGGCTTGAAAATGGGTAAGATTCAAATATGCAGAAGGGAAGTTGTGAGAATATTTTAAGAATAAGTGGCATATTCAATTGTTTGGAAACAGGACAGAATTGAGACATAATATGAATAAACCTACATAGTGGGAATAGTGAGTCATTGCAAGTAAAACGGATTTCATATATTAAAATTAGTTCTCTCTCTCTCTCTCTTTTTCTTTCCTTCATTCTGATCATTAGAGGTATTCATCTGCCTAAAGGAATATGTCTTTTTCTTTCCTTTCTTTCTTGCCACTTTTTAAATAGAAAGTCTACAAATAGAAGAATCTTCTGACATTTAAAAGAAAAGTCCCTGGGAGAATAATGAGTGAAAAAGAGAAAGTGGAGGAGGAGAATAAAGTATTTATGCCTGTATTTCAATTCGTTCTTTTCGTTTGTGGGGTAGGGGGCGGAAGGGGCAGGATCTGTGAAGATGCTGCTTCATAGCCTGGGTTTTGCCACTCTTGGGTGCAGCCAGCTTTCAGTGAGCTTGGCAGACAGTGTGGTCAGTAAGAAAGAGCTGAGATTGGCTGTGCCTTATGCCACTCACTATTTCTCTGTAGGAAGGGCTAAATAGAGAAGTGTCTGAGCATCTGGTCTGGAGGTTTCCAGAGGGTGTTGCCACAGAGGAAGTGAAGTGGCTCTAAAAGGGGCAGTGTAGATGGAACATATATACTAGAAACAAATGCGAGTCATACTCAAACAGAGAGGGGTCTAAATTGCCCATGGGAGCTAAGAGAGGCTGAATCACCACTGGGCCTCAGTCAAGACTATACTGAATGAATCCTAAGCTATGGTAGCCAACAACTTTCATTTTAGAATGAACCAGGGCAAGCAGCATGCAAGTGGTTAGGCAGCATTATCCTGTGCATGTCTGAAGCTTCCAAGTCTTCCTCTTCACTATGGTGTAAGCCATGTTTGTCCATATGGTGCATGGTATGCAGTGGATGGTGTACGCCACACCTGGATGCCATCTTAGAGGGAGACGGAGGAGGAGGAGCTGAGCATCTTTATCTAAAAGAGACTGATTTGTTAATAACTGTTTTAATTATTAGATAACCTTAAGTTTAAACAGATTGAATTTAATCTCTGCACCTTCCCTTGCCCCTCCATGAGGAGCTCTTGAGCAACAGAACAATTATAGACAGAGTAAATGTCATTCTTTCCTTTCACCCCCAAATTGTAGGATGAAGTGGAATATACAACATCTCTACATAGGCCTTTGAATTGAGGAGTAATATGAAATCAACATAGGAGATATTTATTGAGGGATTGGAACATGTCAGAAATTAGATTGGGTGCTACATGTTCTAAGCAATATCTGGTGATATTCATTGGCAAAGGCAGTGGTCCTGAAGGGGTATGGAGGGTGGGAGCAGGTCTTTGAGGCGGAGACCTCATATCCAATTGAGTTTGCACAGACGAACAGAGTGCTAGAGACTTGTAGAACCTGGAATGCCAGGGTGAAGAATTTAGTTTTATCTTGTAGAGTATGAAGAGCTAGTGAAAGTTCATAGGAGATTGACAAAATAAAAATCAAAGGCTTAGGAGGAATAGTGGTAAGAAAGAACATGTAGGAGGAGGCTTTTGCAGTATCAAGTAATGAGATGTAATCACCTGGATTATGATTATGCCAAAGAAAAACATCATATATATATATATATATATATACACACACACACACACATATATATATAAATATATAAAAACATATATATATATATGTATAGTTTCTTTCCTGAATATATTAATGATAGTCGTGTGATTACAGGATGCACAGTTGTTCTCCCAGTCTCTGGACTTCTCTAACATTGGTTGGAGAGGCAGATGAACTAACTCTGGACCTCTCCACTCCTGTGTGTGTGTGTGTGTGTGTGTGTGTGTGTGTGTGTGTGTGTGTATATATATATGCTTTTACTGGTGCCCAAACAGAAAAGCCTTAAAAAAAAACCAAAATGGACTGAAATGTTACATGTAAAAATGAAGACAGGGTGAAAAAGACAAGGACTTTAATATTAGACATATTGATATTAAGGGAATATAGAACCTGAGCTCAAAAAGCAATATGCAGTTAGAGACAGAGAATTGGGTACCACAGGCTCTTGGGGTGTCCCACTACAAGTCCATCCCAGTTTTCGTAGCCTATGGTCAACTTTTGTTTCCTTGAACATCTTACGGGCTAATTGTTTATTACTTTTCAGATCCTATTGTTTCACTTATAGATAGTTGTAATCTTTTCAAGAATTTTTAACCTGAAACTAGTATCTATTTTTCTTGATGTAACAACTATTAAGGTTATTTCCTCTTTCCTATGAAACCCTCCCAACATTTGAATAAGTTGTTTTCCTCCGAACTCACTGGCTGCTTTCTCTTCTGCAGGCTGACACTACAGTTCTCTTGTGTTAGGTCACTACATTCAGACCCATCACTTGATTATGAATTCACTTTTGTTTGTGGGGTTCCAAATCAGACCTTGACTCTTACGTGGCCTGATCAGCCCCAAGCACGGGACATCCATCAGCTTCCTTGCCTTAACCACAGTCCTATTTTTACCAATACAGCTTTAATTTTCTGCAGTCTTTTTGACCACCACTTCAATTTGTTGGCTCTTGTCAAGCATGAGGACATCTTAGATGTGTTCATTAAGGATATCAGAATACATGAGAGCTCCCTGATGGAGAGAAAAAGGGCATTCAGCCAGAAGCTCATAGTATTTGGTCACGTGTATAGGGAAGACAGCAAAGAAGATAGAAAAACCAAATGCAGGGAAGCCAGGATCATAGGGAATATGTTGAGTGAAATAGCAGGCAGGAATTGCCAAATAGTCTTTCTTAAATCCCTCAGTCCAGTGCTCACGAAAGTAGTTGAGCTATGGAAAGAACACGTGCATTAGAGTTAGTTGTCTAACTGCCATTTACGGGCTGTGTGATCTTGCGAGCATTATTTTACTTCTCTGAGCCTTAGCTTTTTAGCTGTAAGTTAAAAGTGATGTCTACCTTTCAGTATTTTGGAGAGAATTAAATGATTTTTATTATATAATGCAGGTAAAGCATATGGAACTATATCTAGCCCTTTAATGAACAATAGGTTTTTTCCTAGATGCATTAATGATAGTCATGTGATTACAGGGTGCACAGTTGTTCTCCCAGTCTCTGGACTTGTCCAGCATTGGTTGGAGTGGCAGATGAAAATAGACTAACTATGGACCCCCCACTCCTGTATTGCCCAGATGTTACCCTCGGGCTATGTGTTCTGCAAGCTTGTAGCCCTTGATGGGATGTTATCTGAAATAGATTTTGATTGAACTCTCTCTCTTTTTTCGCCCCTAAACAGAGGTACTGTTCTGCTTGGAGGAATGTCTGCTTTTATACATGTATCTTATTAACTGTTGGAAGTAGTGGGGAAATTGTTGAATCAGCTCACATTTGAATCTCAACATAAAAATGGCTTATAGAAGTGCCCTCTACTTTTAAGAAGCTGGCTAATATGTGGTCTGTAAAATATAATTTGAAATTATTTATTTGTAAAAGTTATGGCATTATCGTTAATTAACTTTTTAGTATTGGTGGGTATATTCTGAAATAAGATTTTGCCATGAGAAAAAATAGAAATAAACTTCATCATGTATAACTAAATAAAAAGTATTTTAAACATTTGACTTAAGTCATTGAGTCTTGGAAAGGTTTACTTGGACATTTAAATTTTCCTTTGCAATCAAGTTCATTGCTTGCTTGTTTCTGATTGCTAATATAACTTTTTGAGTTAAACACTAAACCTAAAATCAGCAGATTATAATAATTTCTTCCTAATTTTTTTTCTCTCCCTACTCTGAAGTGGGAAGTTATGTTTTATTTTTGGTGCTTCTCTGCTTTTAAAAAAGTAAAATGTATATTAATGAATTGTGTGTGTTTTGTTAGAAGACTGAGTAGAATTCTTTTGTAAATGAAAACAAGAAACAACTTTTAACATGTGTATGATGGCTATTTTTACACTGAAGAAAATATCAAAAACCAGAAGAAAACTTTTTTGACATTTGCTTGTGTTAAATAATTTCTGCTGTTTGATGGTCTGTGTACCAGCTGGCTGGCTGCTTTGCTCTGCTCTGCTCTTCTGCCTCCATGCCTTGGTTCCTACCAGCCTTTTCGTGGAGAATGGCCTCACCCACTCACTCTGTTTGCTCAAATCCTAGTCATCCTCCATGGCCCAGAGCAATTATTTCCATTATTAGTTCCTGGCACACCAGGCCAGGAACTAATTTCTTTCTACTCCAAGCCCCTAACGCATGATATTTTTGTTTTCTTCTGGTTACTACTCACATAGGACTTTCCACATTCTGTCTTGCTTCACAGTAATTTTTGTAAGTGCCTTTTGTTTCTTTTCTAGCTCTAAGATCCTGGAGAGAAAGAATTTGTTTTCTCAGTCATTTCATCTCACATAGTGTCTTACACACCAGTAAGAACTCAACATTCATTTGTCAAATGAATGCATTTTAACTTATTTACAGTTAGATGTAGTCTTAGAGATGTCATCTAAAGGATACTGATGGTAGAAGAAAGTAGCATTCTGAAGGGAATCTGTTACTTCCATGGGAAATAAAACCAGATTTGGGAAAGTAAATAGCTCTTTTGCTGATGGCATTTCAAGCTATTTCCAGCCCTTTGGCCCATGAATCTGCAAGAAGGGACTGAGTGAAAAGAATTATTGTGACTGCAGTGACAAGGGCCTCATTCTTTTTCTTCTGAGCAGCCCAACACAGATGGAGTTATCCATAGAATGAATTTAAGAGACAGCAAAATGTGTCACTCATTAGGCCAAAATGGTTTCTCCCCTTAGCTGTCCCCTGCTGGGATCCGCACCATTAGAGCATATGGTAGAATTTGTCAAGAAAACTTCCTTCTAAAACAACAAACATGACTCAGAAGCAGTAACACAGCAGTCCATGGACATCTGGGGTCCACTAGTATCATACCTGCAACTGCAGGTCCTGAAGCAGAGCAAGATGTGGGCAAAGGCATGGGATGGGGATCAGGAAGATTCTGGGACCAGAGTTCTGTAGCAGAGAGGCTCAAAGAGCCTGGGGACTGAGGGGAAGGACAAAAGTGCCAGCCATAAGACAGAAACCCCAGCGCAGGCAGAAGTAAACTTGGCCTCCTCTACATTTTCCTCTAGGGCGAGTCCGGAGTTTGGCTCATGCTAAGAATGGTCATTCAGAGATTCAGCTTACCTTTACATCAGTTTGATTTTTCTTCCCAGGTGACATGTAAACATAATTAAAAACATAATACCCATGTTTCTCATGGTGACCCTTGTATGTTAGCTACAAAAACACAACATTATGTTAAGATGGGTTTTTTCTCTTACAAAGAAGTTTTCGGGCTTTTAGATCATATGAGAAACTTTAAAATCTGGGTGAAACTGAATTTTGCCTCTGACAAATGGTAGTACTTCTTGTCACCACAGGAGGGTGTGTGTCAGCCAGCTCCCGGAGACAGTCACTCGTTCATTCTCTTTTCTACAGATCTCTGAATGTGTTTTCCCTAAGGGCCTGTCAACTGCTTTCTGTCCTAGGCTGGATCGATTTTATTACCAAATTTCTATGGAAATGGAGCATGTGGAAGTGTTTTCAGGTAGGAGGGGGTGAGGAGACCAGGAGAAAGGCAGATTTTACAATATTCATGTCTGATGTCTAACTGGCAAAAGTCACAGCATGGACATTCAGGCTCTTAAGTTGGCAATGTTGGCCTTTGTAATTTTCAGCTGAGATAAAGTACAGAAGATTGTTAGTTCTTAGAACATAATTTTCTGTGATAGGCAGAAGTAAGCTGCAATTTGGTGGCATGCAAAGCTGGGAGGATTCGTTTAACTGGATACATACGGAAAGCTGACTCTGTGGAGATAGAATTCCCCATGAAGACCTGTTAGCCACCTTCCCCTTTACCCCCTCATTTATCATTCCAAGAGCAAGGTGTTTGTCAGATGCATTGTGGAAAAATATTGTTTGCTAGTAGCAATGCTCCCAAATTCTTACTCGCTTAGCCCCGTGAAGGTTGCCTGGCAAAGCATTGTTTCATTTGAAGGAAGAAATTGTATTGGAGAGAAATAAATCTCTATTCACAATGTTTTTCTCTTTTCTGTCACACACATGTGTGAATTACAATACCTGATTAACTAGAAAATGCCAACCTTATGTTGTGTAATGTTGCACTTCCACTCGAAGTGCCCAGGACTGTTTTGACAGTGACACTTTTCTCTTACTGAGTTTTTCTTTACAGGGCCAAAATAGAGTTATTTGAGAAGACTAGTTCTGTTTACCCTCTGCTCTTCCACACAGCTTTGCTCAGTTTTCTCAGTCTGTGGTCGAAATGTCTGAAAGGAAAAAAGAAACAAAACTTCACCCACTGGAACATTCTATTTCATTAACTTCTTCAAACAAACATTTCATTTATTTTTCTCTCCCTGGGTTGTATTATTCAATGTGGAAAATCATTCTAACCAAAAGAAGATGGACACATTGTGTTAATATTTGCTTCAGTATTACAAAAGACAGCGCCAGCTTTCTTCCCCCAGAGGGAGACAATGCCGTCTCCACAGCAGAACTGGATTCAACCTCAGACAACCCCTAAGTGGGTGTGTGGGGGGAGAGGGAGGGATGGCACCCCAGATGAAGGAGGTTGGTTGCCATTGGAATCCACTGAAAAAGAAGTTTTCACTGGCAAACTGGGAGTTGTTAAATATAAGTGAGCTAAAATCAGAGTTCGACGATTTAAATTATATGTGTGCATTAATTATATAAGATGAGTAATTGTAATATTGAATTAAGATATGATGCAGTTGAAGGCCCAGAGAGAGTCAAACCAGAGCCGTTCATGTGAGGGGTAGGACCGCACCTAAGGATAAAACCTCATTGCTGCTAGACATTTCATTCTGAGAAGGAAAAATAGAGGCGGCCAGCAGATTAGGACAAGTTCTTTCTCTTGGTTTGACATAGAATGTCAAAATTTCTTGAGGGTAGCTGAGGGTGAGGGGTAGCTACTGAAGTGCAGAAAGGCCAGAAATGAAGAAAGAACAGACCCAGGCACTTTGTTTGTCCCAGGCCTTTTAGCTGAAGTTTATATACCACAGGAAAGCATGTAGAACAGGGACCCTAAAATCTGGGAGCAGGTGTTTTATGAAAGGAACAGGTGTAACAATTCTTTCGTTCTCGGTATTTTTCATTTACCTCTTTCTTTTAGAAACTCCTAGCCTATCTGAGATACGGCACCAGGAATCAACGGGCGGGACTGGGCCGTGTTTGAATGGGTGTGCTACAGCGGAAGCAGGCATCACGGTGGATCAATCATATGAAAGAGAGAACTCCTTAAGGGAAAGATTAAATAAAGAGATAAACAGAAAGAGGGCCACCTAGACCAGCTGTCCTGTTTACCTAGAAAATATTCTTCCTGAAGAAGCCTTAAGCTTCTATATTTTGTTTAACACAGACAGGTTGTTCCTTGCACTAAGATATTGCCCCTGCTTGCTCTCAGCTCCTTTATATCTCCAGCTCAATCTGAACTGAATGCTACATTTCCTAAGCTCATTTGCCCTCTGTCTTCAGACTGGGTTTGAGTGAAGGCCTGGCGTGAGACTGCAGGGTGAAGGAGAGAGAAGCCAGGGTATGTCCTTCTCTATTCTCTCTGTTTGGGGCTGCATCTCTAGAATTGGGTGCATCTTCTTTGTGGTCCTAGTTCCCCAACCCAAGGGCCTAGGAGCAGCACCTTTTTCTTTCCCTCCAGCCCTAAGGGTGGTAGTAGCTTCGATCCTTGGGTGGTCTTACCACCCCTGGTTGGCCTTTCAGTTCTTCCTTATGCTTTATTCCAATTTCCCTTAGAAAGTCCCTCTACTGATCTACTGTTGTGGATTTTGTTTTCCAGACTGGAGTCTAGCAGATAAAATCATCTTCAATATATAAACTTAGAAGTTTAGAAAGTACCTCCTCCATGGCTGGACTCCAAGACATAGCTGCTTAATATTCTATTCCATTCTAGAAAATAACAATAGCTTGTCAATAACACTTTTTATTTATAGAACACTTTACAGTTCATAAACTGCTTTTGTACACATAATCTCATTTGAGTCCCAAAGTAACCTTTATAAGATAAGCAGTGGAAGAAACAAAATTGCCTCCACTTACAGAGCTGGTAGTTGTAGTAGAAGTAGAGAAGATATTTTAATTTAAATCTTCTGCCTCAAAGTCCCAGTGTTAAAATAATAAATTTTAAAATGACTAAATATAAAAAACATTTAGTAATAAAAGGAAATGTTCCTAAAGTTCATATTAATTACTTTCAGGGCATATTTTATAGTTGTATCCTTTATTGCATTTCTTATGTTGATTCTTATAGGATTGTGTGAATATAAACTTACATCATAAACAGTGCAAACAGTTCTGGAAATTGGACTACAGGAAGAAGAAAGCATAAAAATGAGATGGGCAGACATGAAGGAAAAGAAAGAAATGTTAATATGGGGGATCAAGCATCTTCTTACAGAATACACACACACATAGATGTCTTAGAAACATACTTGACAATATAGAGTACCTTAGTACAGTTTTAATTTATTATGACTTGTAACAAAGTCTTTCTAATAAACTGTATCTTGATAAATAGTAACTGAATTGCAAAGCCTAATAAACATTCATTTTCTCCCCTCTTTGAATCATTTGGAATTTGGCTTATAATTCCAACGCATATGCAAGTGGCTCAGTATATATTAATTTTTTTTTTTTTTTTTTTTTTGAGATGGAGTCTTGCTGTGTCACCAGGCTGGAGTGCAGTGGTGCAATCTTGGCTCACTGCAATCTCCGCCTCCTGGGTTCAAGCGATTCTTCCGCCTCAGCCTCCCGAGTAGCTGGGACCACAGGCGCATGCCACCACGCCCAGCTAATTTTTTTGTCTTTTTAGTAGAGACAGGGTTTTACCATGTTGGCCAGGATGGTTTCGATCTCTTGACCTGGTGATCCGCCTACCTCGGCCTCCCAAAGTGCTGGGATTACAGGCGTGAGCCACCACACCCAGCCTATACTAATGTCTTAAGCCACCAATCTATCATTTAATATCATACACCAGGGCCTATCAGTAAGTGGGGGTGTTAGGGGAGAGATGCTTTAGGAGAAATACCTAACGTAGATGATGGGTTGATGGGTTGTTGGGTGCAGCAAAACGCTATGGCACATGTATACCTATGTAATAAACCTGCACATTCTGTATATGTATCCCAAACTTAAAGTATAATTTAAAAACAAGTTAAAGAAATTTAGGTATTACTAAAATGGCATCTATATACCTGGGAGAAAACATCATATTTAACCATCCACAATTACAAACATTGTCTCTATGTCCTTGCTGAGCTGCTTACATTTGAAATATACATTTCCCCCTTCTCCCGCTACACCCCCTGGCAGATGTCCTGGCCTTGAATGTGGCCCTGTAACGGAGATGGCATTATCTGCCTCTGGGGAGGAAAGCTGGCATCCTCTTTTGATCAGTGGTCACTGAATCGATGTTGACATAGCACATTTACTGGAAAATGATGAGAAAGCACCACTCCGGCTGTTTCTTGGAATACATTGCTCAAAATAAAATCTTCAGCTGGCTGCCTTGAGCTGGGTCAGCAAGACTCATTCTTCCACCGCGAGCGGTGAGAGAGGATCTGAGCCTCTAGGCCTTGATGGAGTGAGGTCTGTGCGTGGGACCTCACACGTGTGTTGTGAGCAGTACAACCCTCACAGGATTGTTCTGCACACTCTTGTTGCACAGAGTGTATGCAGACAAGGGAACACACTTCCCAACTTCCACTGCCCTCCATAAGGCCCTCTGCTGCCCAGGTCATCCTTGTCAACCTAGTTATCCTACTAGTCACCCACTCACTCGGGACCTGTATTTAAGTATGATAGGCAATGGGATGACTATTTGCTTCCATGGTTCTCCAACCAAAAAGGTTATTCTGATAAGTTAGGATGCGGTTCAGACATTATCTAATTAGCACTGTGTCTGCATTGCAGAAAATAACGAACACTCAGCATTTTCACAAGATAATTTGGTCACATCCTGAATATTCAACTGGGTGAGTCACAGGGAAGAAATGACACCCAAGGAAATAGGGGCTTAATTTGGGTTAAGCTTGGGAGTACTATGTCCCATCTCTAGCCTCACTGATAAAGACACAATCACGAGTAGGATCCCACAATATTGGAATGTTGCAAGAAGTACAGAAAAGTTCTTATCTCTTTGTATTTTCATCTATTTACTGAATCTAGTTGGTTAGCTTTAAAACATCCAGGTCAAATTCTTTACGTTTTCAGGAAAACATTAAAAGGTTATTTTGCCATGTCATAATTTGATTCTTTGAGTATCACTCATTAGTGTCAGCTGATTTGAAATGCCATGGCTACCTGTTGGTTTTTTCAAAAAATCTGTTTTTGGTCTTCCTGAAAAGGCAACGTGGTGATATCTCATAATTCAGCATAATTGAGAAGCTCCTTGGTTAAGTGCGCTGAGTGCCGGATGCTTCTGTTTGCTTGGTACTTTTAAAAATAACTGAATTAGGTAGCTGCTATTAATTTAAATAGACATTGCTTGAAAGAAAAATGAAGAGAGCAAGAGATTATCTGAAACATAACTGAATTTGTAAATGCTTACTGGTGCTGCCCAGGTCACGCTGAAAAGGAGCAGTCCCACACAGAAAACTCGCATCTTTGAGAATCTCTGTGAAAAGACAACAATATCTTACCGCAAAGCATTACCAGTTATAAACTGCAGCCATAAGAAGAGATAAAACACAGAGGGCTATATAAACATCCTTCCCCTTGGCAGTTCATTTCCTTTTGTGTATATGTGTGTACAGACCATGCATAGTTTACTTATACCCAAGTGTGGACATTTTAATCTAAGTGCTTTCATATGTCTAGTTATTCCAATGTGAAAATGAAAATTATTCAATATCATTAAAACAGTAAAGTCATTTGATAGAAATATATTTTAAAGACATATTTATTTGTTCTATCATCAGCTCTTCTTCCTCTTGCGTTTAGAAAGAGATTGTTTAATTGAATTATTTGTGTAATTCAAAATGACATTAAGTTGATGTAGCAGCTCATAACATACTCTAAGTCTGTCAGGGTAGCAGATTGCACTGTGGGGAATGCTTATCTGCCTCCGGCTGGTGCCTTAGTCTGTGTCTCATGCTCATTAGCAATGTGTCTGATTTAGTAGCCATCCATGGGCTGGAGACTGAGCTAATTTTTGCAACACTTACATTAATTGCTAACATGTATTGAATACTAAAATGAGCCAAGCACTGGGTCTAAGCATTTTGCATGCATTCAATTATTTGAGCCTCGCAACAACCCTACAAGTTAGGTGGCATTACTATGCCTGTTTTATAGATTAGGAAATAGACACAAAAAGATTAAACAACTTGCCTTAGAGTTCACAAATATTAAGGAGCAGAACTAGGATTAGTATCCAGGCAATGTGGCTGTAGACCCAGTATTCTTAATCAAGACTCTCTGCCACCTTAAATAACTTTCTATCCTTTTATCTTATTACAGAAAAATCCATGTGCAGTTGACTTAAAGGCAAATCATATTTTATATTGGGCTCAACAAAATCATGTTCGAAACACTAACATTTAGCTATAGATAAAGGTATTTGTTTATGTTTTCGTAAATATACCAGCATGAACTAGTGAGCTCCCTTAAGTAGCCATTGGATTGGAAAAAAGTCAGCATGTCTTTGGATTGTCAATCTGTTGGTTTTGATGAACATTATATAATATTTTACTAACTGCCACACAAACTATAGCAACCAAGATGAAAATTTTAAATTTACATCACTCTGAGATTTCATGAAGAACATATTTTTATGGGAAAAATAATCTAAATATTCAAGCAATCTTTACACATCTCAAGGTAAAAGCTGGTATTTGGAGAAATAAATATAGCTATTAAATATATTCTAAAGTCCTAGGTTATGCTTTTCTAAATTAATGCAATTAGAAAGATCTAAGTTCTAACTCTAGTTGACCCTTCCAGGAATTGTAGAATGTAAGTAATTTATGAAATAATTTAATGCTGATTAGTAGAAATATCAACACACATGAGGTTTCAAAGTGTGAATATGATCAGATTTTCCTGATTGTGAAGGGATAGAGGAAAATTAAAGTCTGAGTTATTGTGGATCTTAATAATGCTAATAATCTAAAAAAAGAGAAAGTTGCTATCAAATCATCAACTTTAGTTGATGATTTCTAAAGCATGGTAACACATTTCCTATTTTATAAAACAAAGCACAAAATATTACATGGTTGTGCTCAGTAGAAAAGATTTTCAAAAGTAATAAAAACCTACCTGGGTGGCACGCATCTTAAAAATATGAACAACTAGAATATAAAGCTATTTGCTATCAAGAACATGAAAGCCAAATTACCTGGTATCTTTCACCTTCCGAAAACCTGGCTTCTTTCCGCAGGATTAGCAGTCTCTGGGCCTTTTGCTGAAATTTAAAGTTTGTTAGAGTTCTCAATGGCCAATCAGCACTGGCTCACTCAGCACTAGCAAACAATTTGTTACAAGTGCCCACAGATAACCACAGGGGACAAAGTAATTTTAATCTAAAAATGTGTTTGTGGTAGAAAGCTGCTATCAAATGTTCCAGAAAGTGGGATAAACAGAAAGTATAAATACCTCAGTTTGGACATCATGTTGTCAGATAATCAAAATTGATTTCAGAACTGCTAATTAGGACTGACTGAATACCTAACAGCTTTAGAAATGGAAAACATTTTTGCTATCCTTTTATGTAGAAAGTGTATAATCTCAATTTTATCTAAATGAAATTCAGGAACATTTAACAAAAATGTTTTAGGTACCTCCTATGTGACAGGTATTGGCAAAACTGCAGTGAACAAAACAAGAGAGGAAAAAATCCCTGTCTTCCTGGAGCTTGAAGTCCAATAAGGGAGACACATAATAAACAAGATAAATGAGTTAAATGGATTAGATAGTGGCATAGACTAAGCCGAAGGAGAAGAAGTATTATGGGAGAGGAACAAGCATTGGGGTGGGGACACCGGGTTGAAATTTTACATAGGAAGTCCTGGGAAGGCCTCCATGAGAAGGCAACTTTTGAGTAAAGACCTTGCTGTGGTTTGAATGTATGTGTCCCTCCAAAATTCATATGTTAGAACTTAAATCCCAAGGTGAAGATATTGAGAGATGGGCTCTTTAGATGAGGGCAGATCCCTTATGAATGGGATTAGTGACCTTATAACAGGGCAAGAAGAAACTAGCTAGTCAATTTTTGCCCTTCTGCTTGTCTGCAATGTGAGGACACAGCATTTTTGTCCCTCTGGAGGATGCAGTAGCAAGGTGCCATCTTGGAAAAAGAGATAGACCGCCCTCGCCAGGCAATGAACATGCTGGCCTCTTGATCTTGGATTTCCCAGTCTCCAGAACTGTGTGAAATAAATTTCTGTTTTTTATAAATTATCCAGTCTTTGGTAATCTGTAGTAGCAGCCGGAATAGACTAAGACAGGATTGCAGCCACATGACCATCTATGGGAAGACCATTCCAGGAAGAAGAAATAGGAAAAGTAGTGCCCCAGGACTAAAAGCCTTATGGCTTGATCCGGGAACAGAGAAGAGGCCGCTTTGGCTAGAGGGACTGAGCAAGGGGAATAGCAGCAAGGGAGGTCAGAAGGGTACTAGATGGCAGACGGTATAGGACCTGTAGGTCATCGTAATGCTTTTAACATTGCTGAGTGAGAAGGAAAGTCCTTGGAGGTTTTGAGCACAGGCATGATTGAAGAGTGACTGAAGTAGGAAAAAAGCAGACAGACTGGCTAGGAAGCAATAATCCCAGCCAGAGATGATGGAGGCTTGAACCTGAGTGCAGCAGAAGGGATGATGAGATGTGGACATATTCTGAAGATGTCTGGGGAAAAAAGGCAATAAGGCAATAGGATTTGTGCCAGATGTGGCCGTGAGAAAACAATCAGGAATCAGGATGACACCAAACTTTTTGTCCTGAGCAACTGGAAGAATAAAGTTGATTTTTTCTTGATATAGGAAAAAATACAGAAGAAAATGGTTTTGAGGAAAATATTGTGAGTTTGAATTTAGGCATGAATTTTATAAGATGGACGATTTAGGACCCTCAGTTTGTTAATGAAACCAGTAACACACCTATATTAGAATAAGCCTTTCCAGTGCAATTGCCTGCCCTCTCGTTTTGCCCAAACTGGCTGCCAAAATCATTGTTATAATAGTTTAAGAGGTTCCACTTAGTCTAAAAATATCATAATGCCTGTAAAGGTTATTGACATTACAACTACATCGATAAAAATGATGTAAGAGTTATTTAACCTATACTTTGTGATAAGAATTAACTACAGTGAAAGACACTTTTAACAGACTGCAAACAATATACAATTAAGTTTTAAGTGTAAACTCTCAGTTTCTCCCAACTCCCCAAATAGACGACAACCAAAACATAAAACACAAACAAAACAGTCTTTCCTCAGTTCTACCTGAGGAAATGGTGTCTTTTCTAGGTTAGGCTAACTCTCTCTTTTTATCACATCTAAATTCTGCAGATCCTCTTCTGAGTGTCCGGAGCTGCTTTTTCCCCTGTCCCTCACTTCATGTCTTCTTTTTTGAAAAATTTTTATTTAGGTTTGGAGGGACATGTGAATGTTTGTGGCATAGATAAACACATGGCACGGGGGTTTGTTGTACATATTACTATATCCCCCCCGGATTAAGCTCAGTACCCAATAGTCACCTTTTCTGCATCTAAATTAATGCAATTAGAAGGATCTAAATTCTAACTCTAGTTGATCCTTTTAAGCATTATGTAGATCAGGACAATGTAAGTAATTTATGAAATAATTTAATGTGGATTAGTAGAAATATCAACACACATGAGGTTTCAAAGTATGAATATGATCAGATTTTCCTGATTGTGAAGGGATAGAGGAAAATTAAAGTCTGAGTTAATTTCCTTCCACCTTTCACCCTCAAGAAGACCCCACTGTCTGTTGTTTCCTTCTTTGAGTTCATAAGTTCTTATCATTTAGCTCCCACTTGTAAGTGAGAACATGTGGTATTTGGTTTTCTGTTCCCGCAATAGTTTGCTGAGAATAATAGCCTCCAGCTCCAGCCGTGATCTCATTCTTTTTTATGGCTGCTTAATATTCCATGGTGTGTATGTACCACACTTTCTTTATCCAGTCTGCCATTGATGGGCGTTTGTGTTGATTCCATGTCTTTCCCATTGTGAACAGTGCTACAATGAGCATGTGTCTTTATGGTGGAATGTGTTACATTCTCCTGGGTATCTACCCAGTAATGGGATTGCTTGATCAAATGGTAGTTCTGCTTTTATAGAACTGGAGTTCTTTGCGCATGCCTGTTAGTAGTTGGAGGGATGCTCCTTTAAGCTTTGCCATTTGAAATGATGAGCTTGGTTTTGATCTTTGAACCTTCACCTGCCAGCTACCCAGAATCAGTCTGTAATGTTAGTTTTCCCAAGCAACACCATCTTAAGAATTTCTTTAACTCGTTCTCTTACAAAGTCATGCATTATTATACTTGTTTTCATTTAAAAAATTACAATTTCACAGGATCTGGTCTTGAATGTTAAGTGATTAAAAAGTTAAAGTGGGGCTGGGTGCGGTGGCTCACACCTGTAATCCCCACGCTTTGGGAGGCCCGAAGCAGGTGGATCACAAGGTCAAGAGATCGAGACCATCCTGGCCAACATAGTGAAATCCTGTCTCTACTAAAAATATGAAAAAAAATTAGCTGGGCATGGTGGCACATGCCTGTAATCCCAGCTAATCAGGAGGCTGACACAGGAGAATCGCTTGAACCTGGGAGGTAGAGGTTGCAGTGAGCCGCGATCATGCTGCTGCACTCCAGCCTGGGCGACAGAGCAAGACTCCTTCTAAAAAAAAAAAAAAAAAAAAGAAGTAATGAAACATTGAAAGAAGTAATAGAGTTAAGGTTTTAAGCAATGGTCTATCTTTCTAGACATGAATATCCATGACCAGAATTTCAGCAAAGTGCAAAGGATTTGGCTGATAGAGAAAGGAGCTAACAAGGAAATTGACTTCCAAAGTCAAGGAAAGAAGGCAACAAAGAGTTCAGCCAACTATGAGACTGAGCAGAAATATGGAGCTTTCTAAATGGTAAACAAGTGAAATCCACAAAAATGCTCATTTTCAACTGTGGATATGCTATTAAAGCAATAAATAATTCAGGAATTTCTATAACAATGTGTCTGTAATGCACTGTTTTAAGCTGTTACACTGTTTCATAACATTAACTTTATATTTTGAATGATCAATAAAAGAGCAAGCACTTGATATGTGCCTTAGAAAACGTTCCTTTTTTATTGCTATAATTTTATAAATAATTTCAGATATTTCTCAAATGTGTTTTTCTTAGTTTCAAATGAATTTCAGTGCGTATGAAAGATTTCCCTTTCATTTGAGTGATAGAAGATTAATTCTGACCTAGAAAAACCTGTATTCTAGGATAAGAAAATTCATAGAATTTTAAGAGAAAAAAACTGTCTTAGCTACTAGTCCTACTAAGGGGTGAACTGGCAGTAGCTAAATATACCACTCTCAAAGCTAAAATGAACTCAAAGCTAAATAAAAAAATTCGACTTGAGTTTTAAATTTAGAACCTACAATTGACAAAAGCAAAAAAAAAAAAAAAAAAAAAAAAAATGAGAGACTGTTCTGGCTATTAGGTTACAGAGCAGAAATTCTGGGGAAAAAAATTAGAATGATTCTTTTACTAAGTTTACTTCTACCCTCTTAAAACTTGCCCTATGTGTTGAAATTGAACCTAAAAAACTCAATATAAGTTTCCTAAAGTTTATTGTATAATAAAGAGTTTTGTCATGACATTTCTTAGGAACCAATAACTAAAGTTAAAACCAGGAGTCTGTAAAGAAGTATATGTATCTTCACATCATCTCTATTTAACTGGAAAACAGAACAAAGAAACCAGGAAGCAACTGAGAAGGAAAAGAAATGGACACTTGAACTCTTTCTGGTTCCTAGTTCAAAACTTGACACCTCCACCAGTGATGCACCTCGCCTGACTTTGCTGGGTCAGACTGACACAGAGAGTTGCTACTCAAAGAGAATTTGGATGGAAGTACTCCACGGAACATGTTTCCTCCTGTGGTGGGTTTTTCTTTTCTTACCCCTCACTTGAGTGTGAACAATCACATAAAATGTTAGCTGACTAGGAACCTACACTATCCATTCCAGTTATTGTACTCTCATCCAAGAATAGGCTTTTTGTTTTGTTTTGTTTTCTCACCTATTTCTAGGACCCATCTTCTCTGTACTTGTGCTGTGGGATTAATTGCTTTGATATACATTTTTCCTAAACTTAGTATTGTAGGAAGTCCTTTTTTCCCTGCTATCATGGTGCCCAATTTATTCTTGGGGACAGACATTTTAGACAGACCTACACAACATACTATTCCATATGTTCTAACTAAAATAACTCTCTGTTTTACATACACAATATACTTTTCCATATGTTCTAACTTGTCAAAATAACTCTCTATATTCCAATTTATATACATTGCAGATAAATAGTATTTCGCCTTCTGCATCAGTGGGGTAGTCTTTAAAGTGTTGTGAACAGAACAAAGGGGTCCCTGTTGAGCAATCTTTTCTTTACCATATAGATGTTAGATTGGTGGAGGTTTTAGGTAAAGGCCTTTCATAGAAGTATTTACTTCCCACTGATCTCCAAAATAGAGTCTAGAATGAGTGTGCTGGGAGTCTTGCCCTGTTTTTAGCAGAAGAAATGTTTTCATTTTAAACATGTTCATTCATGAGTATCAATAATCATCCTAAGCTCAAAAAGGTCACCTTGTCTAAAGTATCACTTACAACGAACTTTCTCATTTACCCTTGAATTATTTTTAGTTTTAGCTATTATTTTTCTCTCTCAGCATTTAGGAACTTCAACAGAAACCATAAAAATTTCAGCCAGTTGCAGAGTCGTGGAGGGTTACAGCAGAGCATGGAGCTAGCTGTGCTCTTTCCTCTGGGCTTTGTGTTTACCCTTCCTCTATTATGAGCAAAGAGAAGACATGTCAATATAATTTGCTTTTATTTTTATATTAGAAAGATGTCCTATTCCACCTTAAAATGTAACTCAGAGGATGTAGTTAAAATATAATTATAATGATGCCAGCTCTTTCCCTCAGGACATGGTGACATTGCTGGAAGTGGCTGCAGAACTTTGTTGTGTGACCTCAAGGGGAAAATATCTCTTACTCTCATAATAGTCTTTTTCAGAGGTTGCTGTTTTGTTTCTCAAGACTAAGAATCTTCTCCTCAGGAGACAGAACATGAGAACTTTTACCAGCTAGCTATTCATTACACTGAACATGTATATACACCCTATATACTATATACACTTTGTATATACAGGTTATATACACCCTAATTTTCCTACCAAATTAGGGTGTATATAGTCTTCTCAGTTTATTTTAACTTCATGCTTATCTGCATTATGTTATTTTATTTTAGCTCTTTTTCATGACTTCTTTAATTCTCACCAACTTAGATTTTCTCTATGCTTGTCAGTTCCTGTTCCAGTTATCTGTTGCTATTAGCATACTACCTTAACTTTTAGTAGTTTGAAATACAAATTCATTGTTTTCTCTCAAGGTTCTGCATGTTGACTTGGCCCAGCTGCGTGATTCTCACTTGGGATTTCTCAGATGGTGCAGTCAGAGATGGGGTACAGGAGTCATCCAAAAATTTGACTAAGCTGCACATCCAATGTGCCTCAGTGCTTCTCCACAGGACCTCTCGCTCCTCCAGAATAGGCTGAACTTCCTAGATGGTAGCTTGGGATTTAAAATACTCAGTATGCACTGAGTATTTTAAAATATTCAATGAACACGTATGTTCATTGCAGCACTATTCACAACAGCAAAGACATGAAATCAATCTAAATGCCCATCAATGATTGACTAGATAAAGAAAATGTGGTACATATACACCATGGAATACTATGCAGCCATAAAAAAGAACAAGATCATGTCCTTTGCGCTCTGGGATTAATTGCTTTGATATACATTTTTCAAAGCTTCACATGGTTGGAGCTGGAAGCCGTTACCCTCAGCAAATCAATGCAGGAACAGAAAACTAAATACCGCATGTTCTCATTTATAAGTGGGAGTTGAATAATGAGAATATATGGACACAGGGAGGGGAACAACATACATTAGGGACTGTTGGAGGTGGGGGATGGGGGAGGGAGAGTATCAGGAAGAATAGCTAATGGATGCTGGGCTTGATACCTAGGTGATGTGATGACCTGTGCAAGAGGGCACACATTTACCTATGTAACAAACCCACACATCCTGCACATGTGCCACTGAGCTTAAAAGTTGAGGAAAAAAATCATCAGTTAAAAATTCATTAACTGGATTTGTTGGTCTAAGAATAAAAGTTCCCATGCAAATTGAAAGCAGAGATTGACAGGCTAGTTTTATGGGCTAAGCCTGGGGTGCTGCACAGTTACTCTCCACTTGTTAGTCAAAGCTGTCAGATTGAAGCGGGTGCAGAAATAGGCCTCACACCTTGATGGAGAAGTGGCAACCTCATACTGCAGAATAGCTTGAGGATTGGGAGATAATGTTTCAGTCATTTTTGGAGAATACAGTGAGTCCAAGACATGCCCATGGCACAATACGGGTATTGGGCGTTCTCTGAAGGTTATTCTCAGAATGTTTGGTGTATTGGATTTGATCATAGTCCATATTATGTAGCAGGAGTAATGGGTGTGCTGTCAATTTTAAGGAACTAACCTACAGCTAGAACCAAGATCAAGCTTTTCCTCAGCTGGCCTGCGTGGTGAGACATACCTGATCATTCTTGTTACAAAAATTTAAAAGATAGCATAGTGAGAAAAATTACATTTAAATATTACTTATCAAAGATACTTCTTGCTAGGTGCCTAGGTCCAGAAACTGTCAGAAACATTTTATCAGATAGCTGCAGAGGGTGGATTGCTTGAGCCAGAGATAGAGATTAGCCAGGACAGCATGGCAAAACCTCCTTTACTAAAAAGTACAAAATCAGCCTGGTGTGGTGGTGCACGCCTATAGTCCCCGCTCTTGGGGGCACTGAGGCAGGAGGATCACCTGAGCCTGGGAGTCAGAGGCTGCAGTGAGCTGTGATTGCACTACTGCACTCCAGTCTGGGCAACAAAGTAAGACCTTGTCTCAAAAAATAAAAATAATAAGTAAATATGTAGCTGCAGAAAGGCAAAAATCCACAGGTTGCTGAAATTTTCCTGAGTTTTTAAACAGAGTTTGAAGCAAAGGACAAAGCTTAAAATAAAAAAAAAATAAAATAAAAAAGAAAAGAGAAAAAGGCAGTGAGATCACTGACAGTTTCTCTCCTAAGTAATTAATGACAACAGCATAGTAAAAATGATCATAGTTTATACAATAATCTAAAAGGGCATCAGTGAACTCTGGCCTGTGGGCCAAATCTGACCTATCACCGGTTTTGGCAAATAAAGTTTTAGTGGAAAAAAATCATGTTCATTTGTTTATAAATTGTCTACGACTGCTTTCACTACAGCGTCAGAGTTGAGTAATTATAACAAAAACTGTGTAGCCTGCAAAGCCAAAAATACTTATTATCTGGTCTTTTTAAAAGGAAGTTTGCTGACTTTTGCTTTTTAGTGAAAGTTTGCTGACCTCTTACTAAAATATTGAGAGTGGAATTTGTATTTTAAAAAGAGATTAGAGAAGTTCTGTACATATTAATGGTGGTCTTATCTTCCTGGAACCTGGGAGCCATGAAATACAAGGGAGAAGCCTCCTGAGAAAGACAAGGATGTAACCGAATGTAATTTCCATGGGGATCTTCATTCTTTAACCAACAAATCAAGTTAACGACTTTCTAACTCACTAAGTATTTTAAAGACCTAGGACAGAAAATATTTGCTGCACTGTACATGGATAAACAAAAGGTCCAAGTGATTGCTTCATGGTTTACTTTCCATTGATGTTGATTCTATTTTTTTAACCCAAGACTCATGTTTCTTTACTTTAGATTTTCCTTTTCAAAAGAGCATATGTATGCCTTCTGCCATTCTCACACTCCCACTATTTGTTCTCCTCATCATTCAAAGAGATTCACTTTGCTTGGAGAAGGATTGGAGTTTTTGACAGAAAGAATCCAAGTGAAAAGAAAGTCAACGTTTGTTTTTTTTTTACTGCTGAAATAGACTTCAAGCCCACATCAGAAACAATCATTTTGAAAGCTAAAGCTTTAGTTTTGCATAAGTATTGTTTGTTTTATCTTTTTGGTTAAAGAAATCATGGTAGAAAATCAACATGGCCAACTATGAAGGATGCAGGGTATAGAATTTATGCCACAATAATAAACTGAAAAGGCAGGGATATTCAGTGATCCCCACAGGTTAAAGATGGGTCTCTTCAGCTATTCTCTCTGCTACCAGCTGCAGAGGATATTGATTGAGGCATCTTGTTGAAGGAGGTAAGAAGGACTTGAAATGAGAGGACAAGATGTAGGGTGATCCTGGGAAAAGGGCAGAGTCATCTTAGAGAAGCAGTTACTCTGTGGCCACACTGATACCTGCAGATCATCCACCCACACAGTGGGGGAGCAGCCATTGAGCACGCCACTGTCTGGCGAGGGCCCACACGTCTGCCATGGATCATCTGGTAGGAGTCACCCTCTTGGATGCGTTAAACCTTTTTTTTAAAGTCAATCCATACTCCTGTGAGGCCAGCCTCCCTCTGAACCGTCCAGGATACTCAATGCTTCCCAAACTTTAAGATCTGGAATAGGTATTCAAGGGAGCTGCTCTGCTGCAACTTCCTGACAACCTTGCATGAGTCCGTACAGACCACATCTTTACAGGTTACTTATGGGACCAGAATTGACTGCAATACAACCTGAGTCTTGGCAAAGTACCCTGTGATTCCTCCTGGAGCAAGAAAGGATGAGCCAGCTGGTGAAGAGATGCCATGGGCAGTTCCCACCTACCTCCCTGTCTTGTAGGAGATGACCACAAGGCCATTTCTCATTCGTCTCTTCAGTTTCAGTTGAGTGCAGGACTTTTGACCTTGCTCCCTTACGGTTCAACTACAGACTTCTTTGTGAGTGTATCTATTTGGTAAGGGTTAGAGCTGACTCCTCAGTAGCAAAATGACCTACTACCTGTGCCATCTGTCATCTGGCCTCTCTGTTCAATGTCATTCTATGGAATAATGGATGCAGGGAGCTGACACCATGCTGGTGGTGCTTATGCTTTTTGTGTTTAAGTAATAACCTGTCTGACTATATTTGAGTTCATTGTCTCCCTACTGGCTGAATCTATGGAAGTGTGGTGTATGAACCTAGAAGCTGCAGTCCGGAGCTTCGTAGCCCAGTTACCAACCACACTGCTGCTTGGGGACCACTTAAATGCTTGACAGGCTGTGAGTGGGAAAGTTCTGGAAGTCCACACTTGGGTAGAAGTAGAGATTGTGAAACTCACCCCAATTATCCAAGTTACTCAAAACTGGATGGGTTATCCTGGAAAGCATGATGAATCAGGTGATTGGGCTTCCCACTAGCTTAAAAATGTGAAATAATATACCAAGCAAAAGACTCTGAGACTAAGCACTGAGTGATGAGTGGAAGTTCTGCCAAAAAGGAAATGCATTCAACCAACAGAGGACGGACTTTTGGAGGTGAGACTTGGTGGGAAAGTGAGGTGAGACATTTTTTATAAAGCCAAGACTCACAGTCTTTGTCCCACATTGGAGAAAGAGTGCTGGGTGTTGGTTTGGCAGGCACTGTGTGGGCTAGTTGGTTAGGCATCAGGTAAGGGCTGAGTTGGCCATTTGTGGTTGCTTTAGTAAGTGGTCTCACTCTGCATATACAAGGTGTGCATGCTGGGACTATAGTGCCCAGCTGCCGTCTCTCTATGAGTGAGGGCTCCCTTCAGCATTATGGTGCTCAGGGGTCTTTTACTTCTCTTCTTGGGCCATTCTTACAGGACTATGAAATTCGGTTGCCCTCGCTTCTCTTTGTATGGAGCACTCTTGTAGGCTTATGGAGCCTCAGGGTGCCTTTCACTAGGAGCCAGATGGTACTGTCATTACGACGCTAGGTGGGCACATTAGGATGAATAACAAGTATCATTCAGAATTTTCATTTCATTTCCACAAAATGGCAACAATAACCAAAAACAGGATACATAAATATTTTGTCTACCTGTATGTCTTAATCTGATTTCAAAACTCTCTTAAAAGGCATTCAAAAGACATAAATCCAAATGATATGCACCTCAGGTCTTACTTTGCTATTGGTTTTGAAATAGTTTGAAAGCCTGAGTCTTACCAGCCTACCTTTTCCTCTTTCTGGTGTGAAGAGCTGCCGGTGGGCCAGGGAAGCACTGCCTATGTTTGTGCAAATGGATAAGTATGGTCAGAAGCAGTAAAATGCTGAAGTTCCTACCTTGAATATGTAAACATGTTGTGATGAAAATGGCATCTTCTCTTGGGAAATAAAAGAAGAAAAATTCTTGAATTTCAGCTTTAAAACTGGATAATTATGAAATAGTGCCTCAGGTTAGGCTTTCTCAAAAGCAGATACCAAGACAAGGATCTGAGTGCCTCTAATTGATTTGATAAGTGACCCCAGCAAGCCTGAGTGAGAGAGTGGGGCAGGGAGGCAAGAGAGGAAGAAAGCTAACAATGGGCAGATGGCCATGTGGGCAATGGGGGCTCAGTATAATAGGTATGTGTATATATGAAGAGGCACACAGAAATAAGAACATAAATATGGCAAAATGTTAACCATGAGTGAACCTAGGTGAAAGGTATAAGAGGGTGCTCTAGTCTTCCAACTTTCTGAAGGCCTGACATTTTTCAAAATAAAAAGTTAGAAAAAATTAGGCTGGCTGTGATAGCTCATGCCTGTAATCCCAGCACTTTGGGAGGCTGAGGTTGGTGGATCACCTGAGGTCAGGAGTTTGAGACCAGCCTGGCCAATAGGGCAAAACCTGTCTCTACTAAAAATACAAAAATTAGCTGGGTATGGTAGTGGGTGCCTGTAATTCCAGTTACTCAAGAGGCTGAGGCAGGAGAATCACTTGAACCCAGGAGGTGGTAGTTACAGTCAGCCAAGATTGTGGCACTGCACTCTAGCTTGGGTGACAGAGCGAGACTCCATCTCAAAAAAAAAAAAGGAGGATCCTGATGGATGGGAGGAAGGCGTAGATTGCAGCTCTGGACAGAGCAGCATGTGGAGGCTTGCATTGTGAAGTTTAGCTCTAGATGGACTGCCAGAACAGACAAACAATCCTGAGAAGACCCACAGACCCTTGAAGGAAGCAGACTGCTCCTGCAGGACCTGGGAGACACCCCAAATACTATGAGTGTCACAACTGTGGAAGTGGGAAAGGTTGACCCTCCTCTTCCAAACACACAACCCCACTGGAGAAGCTGAAGGTCTCTTTGTGTGAGAAGTTTCAGACTTTACCTAGAGCTAAGTTAGAGATCTGAGTGAAATACAGGGGTAGAGGAAGCAGCAAAGGAGCTCGCTGGGTCCCCATCCAGCCCATTCTTGCCTGGCACCACAGGGATCCATCAGGAAAGCGGCCAGAGGAGCAGTGGGTAAAACTCCACAGGGAGAAGGAATTCTCTAGCTGAACTTCATAACAGTGTGAATGGGACAGGAAGCCTCCTGACCAGAACTTGGGGGAAGAAATGAATATGGAGTGCAAATTTCACAGGCAAGGGAAGAACTAAAGCCCTTTTCTTTTGCAGCTGGGAGACAGATATCATCAGGCAAGTTTTCAAGCCTGTCTCACCCTTTGCCTGGAAACAGACTTGGGGATATTGTGGGGGACATGGTGGGATTAAGGCTGGCTCTTTGGTTTGCATGGGAGCTGGGTAAGGCCTGTGAATGCTGGCTTTCCCCCACTTCCCTGACAACTTGCATGACTCAGCAGAGGCAGCTGTAATCCTCCATTCCCCACAGCAGCCACAGCAAGACCAGCCCAAGGAGAATCTCAGCTCAGACACGCCTAGCCTGGCTCCAGCCTGATGGTCCTTCCCTATCCACCCTGGTAGCAGAAGACAAAGGGCATATAATCTTGGGTATTCTAGGGCCCTGCCCACCACCAATCCCTCTCCACATTACTACAGCTAATACTTTCTGGAAAGCACCACTTCTTGGCCAGAGGCCAACCAGGATAAAAATAAAGCATTAAACCACAAAAGCTAAGGACCCACATGGAGTCCATCGCACCCTCTACCTCCTCCACTGGAACAGGCATTGGTATCCATGGGCTAAGTGACCCATAGATGGTTCACATTACAGGACTCAGTGAAGACATCCCCCATTATCAGCCCAGAGATGGGTAGACTCACTGGGTAGCTAGACCCAGAGACAGACAATAATCACTGCAGTTTGGCTTACAGGAAGGGGGAGAGTACTACATCAAGAGAGCACCCAATGAGGAAAAAGAAGCTGAACAACAGCCTTCAGCGCTAGACCGTCCCTCTGACAGAGCCTACCCAAATGAGAAGGAACCAGAAAGCCAACCCTGGTAATATGACAAAACAAGGCTCTTCAATACCCCCCAAAACATCACACTGGTTCACCAGCAATGGATCCAAACCAAGAAGAAATACCTGATTTACCTGAAAACAAATTCAGGAGGTTAGTTATTAAGCTAATCAGGGAGGGACCAGAGAAAGGCGAAGCCTAATGCAAGGAAATCCGAAAAATGGTACAAGAAATAAAGAGAGAAATATTCAAGGAAATAGATAGCTTAAAGAAAAAACAATCAAAATTCAGGAAACTTTGGATACACTTTTAGAAATGTGAAATGCTCTGGAAAGTCTCAGAGATAGAATTGAACAAACAGAAGAAAGAAATTTAGAGCTCGAAGACAAGGTCTTCGAATTAACCCAATCCAACAAAGACAAAGAAAAAAGAATAAGAAGGGCCGGGTGCAGTGGCTCACATCTGTAATCCCAGCACTTTGGGAGGCTGAGGCAGGTGGATCATGAGGTCAGGTGTTCGAGACCAGCCTGGCCAACATAGTGAAATCTTTCCTAACATACAAAAAATTAGCCAGGCATGGTAGCAGGTGCCTGTAATTGCAGTACTCAGAAGGCTGAGGCAGGAGAATCGCTTGGATCTGGGTGGTGGAGGGTGCAGTGAGCCAAGATCATGCCTCTGCACTCCAGCCCAGGCCACAGTGTGGGACTCTGTCTTAAAAAAAAAAAAAAAAGAAAAAGAAAAAAGAATTGGAAAATATTAACAAAGACTCCAAAAAGTCTGAGATTATGTTAAATGACCAAATCTAAGAATAATTGGTGTTCCTGAGAAAGAAGAGAATTCTAAAAGCTTAGAAAACATAACAGGAATAATCCAGAAAAACTTTCCTAGCCTTCTAGAAACCTAGATGTGCAAATACAAGAAGCACAAAGAACACCTGGGAAATTCATTGCAAAAAGATCTTCACCTAGGCACATTGTCATCAGGTTATCCAAAGTTAAGATGAAGGAACAAATGAGCTGTGAATCAGAAGGTAACCTATAAAGGAAACCCTATCAGATTAACAGCAGAATTATTAGCAGAAATCCTACAAGCTAGAAGGACTTGGAGCCCCATCTTCAGCTTCCTCAAACAAAACAATTATAAGCCAAGAATTCTGTATCCAGCAAAACTAAGCATCATATATGAAGGAAAGATACAGTTGTTTTCAGACAAACAAATGCCAAGAGAATTCGGCATTACCAAGCCAACACTACAAGAACTGCTAAAAGGAGCTCTAAATCTTGAAACACATTCTGGAAACACATCAAAACGAAACTTCTTTAAGGCATAAATCACACAGAATCTATAAAACAAAAATACAAGTTAGAAAGCAAAAGCAAACAACAAAACAAAAACCAAAGTTTACAGGCAGCAAAGAGTGTGATGAGTGCAACAGTACCTCACATTTCAATACGAACATTGAATGTAAATGGCCTAAATGCTCCACTTAAAAGATACAGAATTGCAGAATGGATAAGAACTCACCAACTAACCATCTGCTGCCTTCAGGAGACTCACTTAATGCATCAGGACTCATGTAAACTTAAAATAAAAAGGTGGAAAAAGGCGTTTTATGCAAACGGACAAAAAAAAGCTAGCAGGGATAGCCATTCTTATATCAGATAGAACAAACTTTAAAGCAACAGTGGTTAAAAGAGACAAAGAGAGAACTTATATAATGATAAAAGGCCTTGTCTAACAGGAAAATATCACAATCCTAAACATATATGCACCTAACACTGGAACTCCCAAATTTATAAAATAATTACTACTAGACCTAAGAAATGAGATAGACAGCAACACAATAATAGTGGGGGACTTCAATACTCCACTGACAGCACTAGACAGGTCATGAAGACAGAAAGTCAACAAAAAAACAATGGATTTAAACTATACCTTGGGAAACAATGGACTTAACAGATACATACAGAACATTTCATCCAACAACCACAGAAAACACATTCTATTCAACAGCACATGGAACTTTCTCCAAGATAGACCATATGATAGACCATAAAATGAGCCTCAGTAAATTTAAGAAAATTGAGATATATCAAGCACTCTCTCAGACCACAGTGGAATAAAACTGGAAATCAACTCAAAAAGGAATCTTCAAAAGCATGCAAATACATGGAAATTAAATAACCTGATCTTGAATGAGCATCAGGTCAAAAATGAAATCAAGATGGAAATTTAAAAATTATTCAACCTGAACAATGATAATGACACAACTTATCAAAACCTCTGGGACACAACAAAGGCTGTGCAAAGAGGAAAGTTTATAGCCCTAAATGTCTACATCAAAAAGTCTGAAAAAACACAAATAGACAATCTAAAGTCACATCTCAAGGAACTAGAGAAACAAGAACACACCAAACCCAAGCCCAGCAGAAGAAAGGAAATAACCAAAATTAGAGCAGAACTAAATGAACTTGAAACAAACAAACAAAAAAATACAAAAGATAAATGAAACAAAAAGATGGTTCTTTGAAAAGATAAAATTGATAGACTATTAGCAAGATTAACAAAGAAAATAAGAGAGAAAATCCAAATAGTCTCACCAAGAAATGAACAGGAAATATTACCACTGACACTACTTAAATACAAAAGGTCATTCAAGACTACTATGAACATCTTTACACACATAAACTAGAAAACCTAGAAGAGATGTATGAATTCTTGAAAAAATACAACCCTCCTAGCCTGAATCAGGAAGAGTTAGATATCCTGAACAGGCCAATAACAAGCAGCAAGATTGAAATTGTAATTAAGAAATTGCCAACAACAAAAAAATCCAGGACCAGAGAGATTCACAGCAGAATTCTACCAGACATTCAAAAAAGAATTAGTACCAATCCTTTAGAAACTATTCCACAAGATAGAGAAAGAAGGAAGCTTCCCTAATTTATTCTGTGAGCCAGCATCACCCTAATACCAAAACCAGGAAAGGACACAACAAAAAAGGAAACTACAGATTGATATCCTTGATGAACATAGATGCTAAAATCATTAACAAAATACCAGCTAACCAAATCCAAGAACATATCAAAAAGATAATCCAACATGATCAAGTGGGTTTCATACCAGGCATGCAGGGATGGTTTAACATATGCAAGTCAATAAACGTGATATACCACATAAAGAATTAAAAACAAAAATCACATGATTATCTCAATAGATGCAGAAAAAACATTTGACAAAATCCAGCATCACTTTATGATTAAAACTCTCAGCAAAATTGACATACAACGGACATATCTTAATGTAATAAAAACCATCTATGACAAACCCACAGCCAACATAATACCGAATGGGGAAAAGTTGAAAGCATTTCCTCTGAGAATGGGAGCAAGACAAAGATG
The DNA here is from genome assembly GCA_963573385.1 of Cacajao melanocephalus. Lineage (NCBI taxonomy): Eukaryota > Metazoa > Chordata > Mammalia > Primates > Pitheciidae > Cacajao > Cacajao melanocephalus. The sequence continues at coordinate 26,702 of CAUYLG010049487.1, read as the reverse complement.
GCCACTCTCACCACTCCTCTTCAACATAGTACTGGAAGTCCTGGCCAGAGCAATCAGACAAGAGAAAGAAACAAAGGGCATCCAAATTGGTAAAGCAGAAGTCAAACTGTCACTGTTTGCTGAGAGTATATTTTCCCTGAAAATCCTAAGGATTCCTACAGAAAGCTCCTAGAACTGATAAAAGAATTCAACCAAGTTTCCAGATGTAGTATTAATGTACACAAATTAGTAGCTCTTCTATATACCAACAGAAATCAAGCAGAGAATCAAATCAAGAACTCAACCCCTTTCACAATAGCTCCATTAAAAAAAAAAAACAACTTAGGAATATACCTAAGAAAGGGGTTGAAAGACCTCTATAAGGAAAACTACAAAACACTGCTGAAAGAAATCATAGATGACACAAACAAATGGAAACACATCTCATGCTCATGGATGGGTAGAATCAATATTGTGAAAATGACCATACTGCCAAAGCAATCTACAAATTCAATGCAATCCCCATCCAAATACCACTATCATTCTTCACAGAATCAGAAACAACAATTCTAAAATTCATGTGGAACCAAATAAGAGCTCACATAGCCAAAGTAAGGCTAAGCAAAAAGAACAAATTTGGAGGCATCACATTACCTGATTTCAAACTATGCTATGAGGCCATAATCACCAAAACAGCATGGTACTGGTGTAAAAATAAGCCATGTAGACCAATGGGACAGAATAGAGAACCCAGAAATAAACCCAAATACTTACAGCCAAATGATCTTCAACAAAGCAAACAAAAACATAAAGTGGGGAAAGGACACCCTTTTCAACAAATGGTACTGGGATAATTGGCTAGCCACATGTAGGAGAATGAAACTGGATCCTCATCTCTCACTGTATACGAAAGTCAACTCAACTCAAGATGGCTTAAGGACTTAAACCTAAGACCTGAAACTATAAAAATTCTAGAAGATAACATTGGAAAAACTCTTCTAGACATTGGCTTAGGCAAGGATTTCATGACTAAGAACCCAAAAGCAAATGCAATAAAAACAAAGATAAATAGCTGGGACCTAATTAAACTAAAGAGCTTTTACATGACAAAAGAAAGAGTCAGCAGAGTAAACAGACAAGCCACGAAGTGGGAGAATTTCTTCACATTCTATACATCTGACAAAGGACGAATATTCAGAATCTATAATGAACTCAAACAAATCAGTAAGAAAAAACCAAACAATCCCATCAAAAAGTGGGCCAAGGACATGAATAGACAATTCTCAAAAGAAGATATACAAATGGCCAACAAACAAGAAAAAACACTCAACATCACTAATGATCAGGGAAATGCAAATCAAAACCATAGCGCCATACTACCCTACTCCTGCAAGAATGGCCAAGATAAAAAAATGAACAAACAGTGATGTTGGTGTGGATGTGGTGAACATGGAATACTTCTACACTGCTGGTGGGAATGTAAACTAGTTCAGCCACCATGGAAAATGGTGTAGAGATTCCTTAAAAAACTAAAGTAGAACTACCATTTGATCCAGCAATAGATATACCACTACTAGGTATCTACCTAGAGGAAAAGAAGTCATTATTTGAACACATGCATATTTATAGCAACACAATTCACAATTGCAAAATTGTGGCCATCAATAAACTGTGGTGTGTGTGTATATATATTGTATGTGTATATATATATATGTATATATATGTATGTGTATATATATGTATATGTGTGTATATATATGTACACACACAATATGTACACACACACCACAGTTTCTCTATTGATGATATATACACACCATATATATATATATATACATATATATATACACACACCATATATATAGTATTACACCATAGATAAATATATGGTGTAATACTATGCAGACATAAAAATGAATGAATTAACAGCATTTGCAGTGATCTGGATGAGACTGGAGACTATTATTCTTAGTGAAGTAACTCAGGGATGGAAAACCAAATATCGTATGTTCTCACTGATATGTAGGAGCTAAGCTACGAGGACTCAAAGGCATAAGAATGATACAGTGGACTTGAGGGAAAGAATGGGAGGTGGCGAGGGATAAAGGACTACAAATATAGTGCAGTGTATACTGCTCGGGTGATGGATGCACCAAAATCTCACAAATCACCACTAAAGAACTTACTCACGTAACCAAATACCACCTGTACCCCAATAACTTATGGGAAAAATTATTTAAAACCAAATATTTTTAAATTTGTGGTTTGCATATTTGAGAAACAAATTTTAGAATAAAGATATAATAAGAAAAATAGGAAAAATGTATGTCATCATGCATGTAAAGTCTCACAACTGGTAGCTAACAGACTAAAATTATCCCAAAGACAGCATTCCTCATTTTCATATGCTCAATGTGTGAACATTGGCTCTGTAGATGTTCAATACATCTTACCAATTAATAAATTAAAAGATGAATGCATTTTTGTTTTTCTTGCTCCTTCTCATGATCTACTTTCCTTCTTTACCCCCATTTTAAATTGCTTTCAGGTTTATACCAAGGCGTGACTCACTGTTAAGTCTTTGTATCAGCCCTCCTTTGTGTGTATGTGTCATGTAAGAGTTTTTTTCTACTTCATTCCACCTCTAGCCCAGCTAAAATTAAACCAAGTAGAAATAGGATTGCCAGATAAAACAAAGCACTCAGTTAAAGTTGAGTATCAGGGCTGGCACAGTGGCTCAAGCCTGTAATCCCAGCACTTTGGGAGGCCCAGGCGGGCAGATCACTTGAGGTCAGGAGTTCAAGACCAGCCTGACCAACATAGTGAAACTCTGTCTTTACTCAAAATACAAAAATTAGCCAGAAGTTGCGGTGCGTGCCTGTAATCCCAGCTACTCAGGAGGCTGAGGCAGGAGAATGGCTTGAATCCAGGAGGCAGAGACTGCAGTGAGCCGAGATCATACCACTGCACTCCAGCCTGGGCGGTAGAGTGAGACTCTGTGTTAAATAAATAAATAAATAAATAATAAAGTTGAGTATCAGATAAGTAATGAATCAGTTATTTAGTATAAGTACATCCAACATATTTCACAAAGGCCAAATATTGCAAGGTGTATACTTATTCTAACAATTATTCATTGTTTATCTGAAATTCAAATTTAATAGGCATCCTATATTTATATTTGTTATATCTGGCAACTTTAAAAAGAGCCATTCATTTCCCTGATGTATATGGCTAACCCTGCCCATAAGCATGGCAAAGTCTTAGTTACGTTGATTTATCCCAAAGAAAATGTTTACAGTTCCTCTTAGTTTTAAACCACAGTGGAAATAAGCTTTTCTCCTTTGGTGAAATTGTCTTCCATTTGTTTCACCTTTTTCCATTCTGAATCTCTCACTTCTCTTCTTAATTATAACACATTTGAAGGATTGCACTTTTATTTGTGATGAAACTAATAGATTAGAATATACATATAAGTCACATAAAAAATACATCAGGATGATAAACCTAATATACAGTGTTGCATAGGTAGTGCGATTAAGAAACTACACATTTATTGTATACAGTGTCATTAATGCCAATGAAATTCTTCTTAGAAGCACTTCTTGTACAAAGAGTATGTTTTCGCAGTTAGCAATAGTACAGGCATTTTAAAAACTACTATTTATGGAGCTACAACCACAAACCATTCAATGGAATTTGATCTTATGAGTTGGCATACTGCTTGATAAAATGGCCCCGATTTACAATGACCTTTCCATACATGCCAGAAAAAAAGGGACAAGAAGCTTGTTACTTTGCAGAAGCAAATAGAGAAAATTTGGAACAGTAGTACCATTCCACATTATAATATGCACACGTGTTATATTGCACCTTCCTGAGTTGAACTTTGAAAATGGTAGCGGGATGCAAAGCCAGAATGGATGAATTCATCCCAACCTAGACCTTCACTGGTGGTAGTAATAATCCTGACCACCATAGCCGTCATAGCTATGTCCTTTAAAGTAGCTGTACTCATCCTCATAGGCTCGGTAACTGTCCCCACGAGGTTCCCCATTCTCACTTTCATAGACTTCATATCCATTGTCGTATTCACTGGTGCCCGTGTGTTCGTACTCCCCCTCGTATTCAACGGTGGTGGTTTTCCCAAAAGGTGGAGAGGTGGTTCTATAGAGCTGTGGTGGGGTCGTAGGTTCAAACCCACCATTTGGAGAGGTTGTTGTCTTAGAAGTGCTCTTGCCCGGCCCTCCGGTCGCTGCGGTGCCTTCCGCCCTGGCTCCAGTGACACTTGTCTCTTCCCCTTCTTCTCCGTTGTCTCCGCCACCGTTGCCGTTTTCTGCCTCTGTGCTGTTGGTACTGGTGCCGTTTATGCCTTGTTCGTTTTCATCCACTTCTGCTTCGCTTTCTTCATTTTCTTCCTCTTCCTCCTCCTCTTCCTCATCACTTTCCTCCTTTTTCACGGCTTTGTTTGTTATATCCCCAGCCTGAAAGGAAACATTTTAAAGAACCCAAATCTAGCTTTGAAAAATGTGAAATTTAAGGCCATCGCTTCATCCAACACTATATTCGATATTCTACACTGACAGCCTTGTTCCAGGCGTCTGATTTGAATTAAGACCAATTTAATTTACAAAATGATTGAAGGCTTTAAAACTTCAGGATAAATCCCTTTGTCATGGGTTTTGATGGGGAAAGTGTGCCATTATTTAAGGATAATGCCTTTCCCGGGGGAGATTCTTCCTAGCACTTTGCTCCTCACTTTTTCGGTCTTGAATTCTCAATCCTGACATGCCATGGTATCTGTCAGTACCTTTTATCCATTCCTAGATGTGTGTCCTTAGTCTTCTGTTATAATGTAAAAGACAGTGTAATAACATGGGAGGAGAACTTGCCTGGGAGAAGATCTTTTCTTATTTGTAAATAGGAAAATTGTATCTGCTCTCACTTTTTTAATGAGTTAATGAAGATAGCATAAAATACTATGTGTATGGTGTTAGGATACCCTTAGACTCAAGTAAAAAAGTTTTAAAAAGATTTAAAATTACCATTACTATTAATGGTAATAATTACATTTCAGAGGAATAATTCCATTGTTACCTTCTTGGGAAGCTGGATTGCAGCTAACCCTGTATACCCTGTGCCTGGTGTGGCATCCTCTCCATAGCCCAGTGTTGTAACAGAAAGTGTGGTATTCTCAGCCTCAGAATCTTCATCTTCATTTGATTCTTCATTGTTTTCTTCTTCATTTGAAGCCTCCTGGTAAAAAATGTTCAAAGTAAGAAAAATTATTCTACCTGGAAGATAGTTCAAGGTTTATTGGAGCTGTGAATCATTTATTGGAGGTTTATTATTTGGAAAAACTGTGTATCCCTCAGCTGGCTGATCACTCAAAGCCTGCCTTCCCTTATGCCATTTGCACTTCTCACTTCTAAGAGCTCAACTCCAAGTTATTTAATCCTCCTTACCACACTATATTATGTTTTAGATATTTCTGCTTTGTATTTTATTAATTAAAAAATATTTGTGTTCCAGGCATTTGACACATCATTTTTCTGTACAAGGAAAAAACTAAACACTCTAAGAAATTCTTAGTGATACATTATTGCATGAAGGTGTTTTTAAAAATCAGTACTCTTCAAATGAATGCTTATTATAATCTTTAATATTCCATTCTTTTGTGTTTATTCCATGTTGTGAGGCAATTGTTTTCTAATTGAGTTGATCTCAGTGTAATTCACAGCTAATATTAAAAGTCAGGGTTTCCTATATATAGAATTTATTTACTTTAAACAAGTACTGGAAAATTGAATTCATTTCAACACATTTTAATAGATTGTGATAACTTTTAAAGTTTAAAACAAACAGATATTTAGCCTGCCTATTATTAAAACAAAGTGACTAAAGCACCACGTTTCATCAAATTTGTAAATTTCACCATTTCAGTGAAGGGTTGTGGTACTACCAGAGTCTACCCCAAATAGTCTCCAAGCTAATTGTGTCAAATATCCCAAAAACACCATAGTATTTGTTTATTGTTTCATGTTTATGCTTTATTCCAACAGACCTTTCAGAGGTAGAAGAAGAAATTAATGTTAGCATCCTTAGAAAGATCCCTAGAGTAGGAGAATATACTATTTGCAGGTGAAAAAACTTATTGAGTTATATGACTCATATGAGGACAAATAGATAGCAGTTTATTGGTGGCTTGGTCATGACTAAAGTTTCTTTTCCCAGATAATTTATTTAAGGATGTTCTGCTGCACATGAGTTAAATAGGAAAATAGGTCAATCTGTTGACAGGTATGAGGCTTCAGAAATGGTATTGGATAGAAAAATAGCTCTAATTTGGGCTTACAAAGATATTATCAACTCACTAGATTGCCTAACAAGACTGAAAGAAGCAAGTGTTGGTGAGGATGTGGAGTAACTGGAATCCTCATATACTGATGGTGAGAGTTTACCTGAGTATGTCTGTTTTGGAAAGCTGGTTACCGTTTACGAAAGTTGAATATACGCCTTAGTAGATTTTAACTCCAAAATTTCACTTTTAGGTGAAATGGCCTCCAGAAATGAATATTTATATGTTCACCAGAAGAAGTTCTAGAAAGTTCATAGCGGCACTTTGTCATCGCCCAAACTTGGAAACTACTCAGGTGCCCATCGACAGAAGAATAACACATTTTGGTACATTCACGTAATGAAATACTGACAACAAGAATAAATGATCTACAACTAGAGAACAACATGGATGAATCTCTAAAGTTGAGAGTGCAGAAGTGACACACAAAAGAGTAAATGATGCATGGTCCTACATTTACAATATACAAAAAGAGGCCAAAGTAATCTATCTATTAAGAGTCAAAATAGTGGTTGCCTTTGGTGGGGGTTTGTTAATGAATGGAATGGAACACAAGGCAGGCACTGCTTTTTTATATGAGTGCTAGTTTCCCTTACGTGTTCAATTTCTGAAATTTCAATGAGCTGTAAAATTAGGATAATTTTATTATGTATATTTCAATAGAAGATTTTAATGACATTAAATAGCTTAGGAATGGAAAAAGAAAATGTGTGATCACCAAAAAAAAAGTATGCCTAAGTACCCTCCTCATGCAAATACAATCCCTGGAGACTCTACATTTAACCTAAGTTGTTAATAAAAGTTTAGAGAACAGGAAAAAAGATGTTTCAGAGTCTCTTCAGGATGAAAGACTTCTGGTTTTATTTATCCACTTTTCCATTACTACTTTTAATGAATGAACTTTGTTGCATTTATTCCTCTGAAGTTTTGAAACCAAACCAAATCACCAGATATTTACTGGGCACCATGTATGTATAAGAAATTTTGCTAGGCAGCATGAAGAGATATAAAACTGGGTAGCATGGCTCTTCCCCAAAGCAGGGATTTTAACCTATGGTCATGAGGTATCTGCAGATATGTTCTGGGAATATTCAGAGATCCTTGGCAAAATTTTGTGTGTAGGTGATTTCATCAAGTCCCAACCTCCCTCAATCCTCAACCACCACCACAACAAATGAAAAGCCAATCCCAAAAGATATGCAATCTAGCTGGGAAATCTAGGTGACAAGGAAATTTTACAATCACTGTACAGCAAATAGCTATAATGAAATTGATAACCCTAGTCTAGTTATTGTATAAGAGCGCTATGTGGAACTCCAGGAGAAATTTTGTGGGCTTTAGTGGGTGGCATTTTTCCTGGTACTGGCTTAGCATTCTTGTAAGGTCTTTCTTCAAGCTGTTAGTATAAATTATAATACGGGAAATGTTACTTTTATAGTTAAAAATATACCAAACTAGTGATTTGTCACTTTTCAAGTTTCCACATCATTTTGTTTTCAAGATAGCTGTTTAGACATAATCCATTTTTGACTATCATTCTCCATTCATAAATAGTACCTGAGAATACCTGAATTTAAAAGATTCTAAAAGCAGTGGATAGCTATAATTGACTACGCGAGAAGATGCATCCTAATTGGAATGTTTCCTTAGGCAAGAGTGTCAGTTATAAACATGGTATCACAATTTCCAAGACATGTAGATGAATCTTAGCCAGGGACTACACTAATCTATAAAGCTATATGGGAAGATATTTATATACCTATGAATTTTGTTATTATCCAAAAAGACATATGATTTTTTCTTTTTGAGACAATCTCATTCTGTTGCCCAGACCAGACTGCAGTGGCAGGATCTTGGCTCACTGCAACCTCCACCTTCCGGGTTGAAGCAGTTCCTGTGTCTCAGCTTCCCGAGCATGCCACCACGCCAGGCTAATTTTTGTATTTTTAGTAGAGATAGGGTTTCACTGTGTTGGCCAGGTTGGTCTCAAACTCCTGACCTCAAGTCATATGCCCACCTTGGCCTCCTAGAATGCTGGGATTACAGGTGTGAGCCATCACACTGGCCTGAAATTTTTATTGAAAAGAATAACCCTATTTTGTGGGTTATGAAAGGCTAATGAATCACAATAATATTGTAGAGGATGTAAACTGGTTTTTACATATTACCTTCTTGGTAAATTAAATTTTAAAGTTCAGTTTTTAAAACAAGTCTTACACTGAGTTTAGGATTATTATTCACTTGTCTTCTAATATCATGTTCTATCCACCTAAATAGAAATAATACTATCTGTTGCTTTTTATCAGATTTTATACACTTCTACTTAAAAGGGAGACATTTTTGGTTTTGAGTACCGTTTGTAAGTAACTTAAACCCCAAACCGCAATAGTGTTTTAAACAGGTCGTGTTAGTGGATCTAATTTAAATAACATTCTACTTATCCAATAGGATATTGTGGGCAGTTTGTAAGGTGACAGTGGCTATTTGCTGAGTTCAGACTATAATAAACTAGCGTTCTATTTGGTTTTTTTGTGCTGTCTGCTTTGTTATGAAAAGATTGTAAAATTCCTTACCTCCTCTTCCTCCTCCTCTTCTGAACTATCATCTCCATTTTCTTCAGATGAGTCACTACTGCCCTAAAAATATAAATACATGTATGTATACACATATCTGTGTACAAATATATTCAACAGCAGTTTACATTTCCTGCTGATTGAATCATGATAAAATACACACAAATATTTACTCAATCTAATTAGTATTACCATCTTGACTGATTTATTTACTAAGTACAGATTGCATGCTGATGTGAGAAAGATAGGAGGAGATTAGACATGCAAAATGAAGTTGGAGAAACATAGGCATTTTACAACTATCAAGATATGAATTGGATGCCCCATTTGTCAACTTCCAAAGCATTGACAATATGTTGAAACATTTTGTATGCAAAAACTGGAGCAATGAATCACAGAATTGTTTAACTTGAGAGAACAAGGGAATTATCTGGTCCAATTTTTAAATTTGATGAAGAATGAATCAGCAGCCTACAAAAATAGTGACTTCTCCAGCCAGTTCAAGGCAGACCTTGGGCTAAGATATAGTTCACATTTTAAAATTTTATTTATAAAACATAAATGAAATGATTCAGCTTACTATAAAACCAAAGTTGTTATAGATGATTCCCTTACATAGTGAGCTCTCCTGTTGAATTTAAATTAGTATTTAATTTAAAGAAATTTAATTTGCATATAATTTTTATTATCTTTAAATTTAATTAAAGCCAGTTCCTAAAATAAGGTTAATTTATATATGTGAAGTAAAACTTTATGAAAGAAAAATGTATTCTTTTAATTATTTAGGGGGTTGTACAGAGTAACATCTGTCTAACAAGTTCAGTATTGAATGAGAAGAAATTAAACCAAAGATTTTGTATACAAAAAATATAATTATAAGGCAATAAGTTTTGCTACTTTTAAAAGGAAATGTAAATCCAACCTAAGATTCTGTCATTTCCTTCCCTGAAATTTTTAGCTGTGATTCTGATGACCCAGTTAAGCATCTTGCATTTGGAAAATATAGCTGCAGAAGGATGTTTAACTTCTGGGTTAGAAATCAGATGTGAGACAACATTCATGTCCCAATACTACCGGGGCTGTCCCTGTTGGCTAGTTCTTCAGATGGCCACATCATCCACCCAAGGAAAGGGAATGCGTGTTGCCTTGAGCCAAGAATAACCTCGGGTGGTAAGGAGAATAATTAGACCTGTTCTTCCACTGCCATGACCTTAACCTTAATGGTTATGCCTTCTCTAGCCCAGAGAGTGAATAGAGTATTATATTTGAACTATTTCTATTTGTTAGTTAACTTAAATATAGAGGACAGAATATTTATGCAATCAGAACTGTTTTTCTCAGTGGGGGTATTTCAATTACTTTACATGCTCCTTCACCTCTGGCTTTCTCCCTAACTCCATATCCCTCTTCAGTTAGTGTCTGCAGTGAGAACACTTTAAAAGGTGTATGAAATGCCTTGAAGCCTTTTATTTTCTTTTTTTCCTTTCATTTATGCCTTATTACCAACCAGTTACTAAGTCCAATTGATTCTCCAAGAGGTCTTTCATCTGTCTACACAGATAGATGAGAGTTCTGAAATGCAAGACAATTCTGAAAACCCACAACTCTTGTATCATAGCTGAGATGAGTCTGATAAAAGAAATGTAAGATTACATTCTTACCTTCTATGAGTTCACACATTAATAAAATATCATTTGAATCACAAAAAGACAGTTTTCTCAATTAAGAAGCTTAGGATGTTAAGTTTACTTACACTTTCTATAGTCCAGCAGACATATAAGCTGTAGTGGATACCTTGCTGATAACTTTGCAATTCAAATAACATATTTCATTGTAACTGGTATTTTAGAAATTATTGTATATAAATGCAGATTTGTTTGACTAAAACATGAATTTCAAAGCCAATATAGCTTAATGTATTTTGAGGTGACAACGTGGGCACTAAATACCTAACAATACACTTAAGGAAAATAAAATTTTGTAAATTAGGAGAATGGGTCATGAATACTAGGTCAGACAGTTGAATTGGGAGATATATTTTATATAATTTTATTTAAAAACAACTATCTTACGAATTCTACATTAGTTGAGATGGACCTATCTGCATATAATTTGTGAAAAAAATGTATATTAAAGAGCTTCTTGATCTATAAACCTCAGGTCTATCAATATTCAGAAATGTAACATCTAATATTCCTTCACTATGGACATTTTAATTGGAACATACATATATATCTATTAAAATATCCAGTTGGGAATGAATATCTCTGTGTATCTCTATGTATTAATATTTCAGAAAAGTTTAGGAGCTATTCAGAGAGTTGAATTTACTATCATTTCCATTTAGTTTAAAAAAGAGAACAAAGCAAACTTTCAAATGTGCATTGTTTATTTATGGGCCTGAGGCAAACCAAAGAAAGGAATACAATTCTGAAAACCCACAACTCTTGTTTCATTCATAATCACATTCTTGTGGCCACACAAATCCCCCATAATTATGATGGTGCTAGAAATACTTTAAAATGATCATTTCCTATCATTGTATGGGTTAGAGATGGATTAGCCCAACATATGGTAAGACGCAATGCCAAGCCACTGTGCTGAGACATCGTTTTCCTGTGTTTTCAGCATCCTGACTGCTTTTAGTCCTGGGTCAAGTGATGCATAATTGGTGCCCTGAACCCAAACTGTATAGTACTAAAAATAGTACAATCCTGGTTTGTTGTATATTTAAAATCAACACCACACCCTCTGGTTTTCAAAGGCACTCTTCACAGGTAACCCAGCAAAATTGGAAACTCTTATTTTTAGTTTTAGTTATTTTTCTTTTTGTTTACAAATTTAAGGGATGGTTTGTTTTTCTCACAAGCTTTTTTCTTGCATGTCATGAATTTTTTTCTTTCCTCTGCAGTTTTACTGTTATAATTATGCTCCAGTGTATGACATATTGCTCTAGTGACCCACACAGGTTAAAATGCAGAAAATCTTCAGAAATTACCATTGATTATCAAGGTTTTTAAAAAATAATGGCCTCTGATGTTTATGAAGTCAATTTTTCCCCCTGTCTATTAAAGGACTCTGCAGTATCACATGTGAAACAGCTATCTGACAGTATTGAATCAGCTATAATAGGACAGCTAGTAACCTTATCACTGATGCAATTGGCCAACAACTGATAAAACTGTCCACTTTTGTCTGTTAGTTAACAAAAACACCAGAACTCAATGTGATATGGTGTTTGTTTTTATTATATCATTCTAGACTGTACCCAAATGATTTTGCTCTGTGTACATGTCTGTTTTAAAAGAGAACTTAGAAATAAACCTTATGTCACTAAAAACAAACTTCATATAATACACAGTCTTTCTGACTTAATTTCATTGAGAGTTGAATTCAGGTGCTTTCTAGTTAAATTTAAGTTATCTCCTTTAAATTATAATAGAAATTAAACTGAAGAAAAATGAATTTCTATACTTACCTGAACTGGAAATCGTTTTAAAGGAGGATAAAAGTAGGCATGCTTGTAGAGATAATATCGTGGCCTGTACTTAAAGACCTGTGTAAACAAAATAAATAACATATTCATGTTTAATATGCAATAAATATACAGCAAGTATAATCAGGCCAAGGAAGTATGCTAAAATTAATCACCCCATTTTCTTCAGAATCCTCTATTTTGACTCTTCGATGCAAATTTTTCATCTGTTTTAAAGAACATTTAATTATTACATAATTTTTCTTTTACATAAAAAGACAAAACTGAAAATAACTGTAGGTTTTTGATAAAGAACTTACTGAGAAAGCACAGGCCATTCCCAAAATGCTGAGCAAAATTAAAGCAGTCTTCATTTTGGTGATTGCTTCTGGAATTAATGAAGTGGTAAGGTTAATAAAATATTAAAACTAAAAGCATAACTTTTTTGCTCATACTCAAAGACCAAGTATTTAATTTGTTTTCATTTCTGTGTAATTATCACTTTGACCGATTAAAACTAAATTATTGCTTTTATTTCAAATGATTCCTTCCATTTAAGTAATGAAAGACTGACTTAACCCGTCTGTCTGAATAATCTTGAGTTCCATACTTGGTTTTAACCTATTTTCTGTGATTTGTTAATGGAAGACCTTTTCATTACTGCAAGAGATTTTGAATACTTAGGGTACTTCACACTGGGGTAAGGGTCCTCTAAATATCCTTGATATGAGAGTGTCAGCTAAGTGAATTGAATTGTTAGTGTAGTTGTGTGCCCTGTTTGTTTACAATTAAAAACTTGACCAGGTGTGGGGGGTCATGCCTCTAAAACCAGTACTTTGGGAGGCCAAGGTGGGCAGATCACTTGATCTGAGAGTCTGAGACCACTCTGGGCAACATGGTGAAACCTGTTCTCTACAAAAACTGCAAAAATTAGCCTGGCATGGTGGTGCGCACCTGTAGGCCTAGCTACTTGAGAGGCTGAGCCTGGGAGGCCAAGGTTGCAGTGAGCCGTGTTCATACCACTGCACTCCAACCTGGGCAACAGAGTGAGATTCTGTTTCAAAAACAAAAGCAAAAATCACCAATACCCTATAAGCAGTTTCCAGCTTTTGTATAGGTTTTGGGATAAAAATTTGTTTGTAAAATGGAAAGTAGGAGCTATTTTCCTGTGAATATCTTGGAATAATTGGTGTGTGTGTGTGCTTGTGTGTGCATGCACACACGTGCGCGTGTATGAGTGGGTGGTTGAGAGAGAGAGAGAGAGAGAGAGAGAGAGAGAGAGAGAGAGAGAGAGACAGAGAGGATCCATAATACAGGAAATACTATTCTGATAGCATGTGGCACCCAACAGCCACTCCCCTGAAGATGATTCCACGAGATGAGTTCTTCAGAGTTTTGCCTTGGGATATTGGGGGAAAATTTCCTCAAATTTAGTTGCTCTCCAACTCCATTTAAGCTTTCCATCTGCTAATGTGTGAGACTGTACTGGGATGGATTCAGGAATCTCTAGGATTAGGGTGATAGACATGGATTAAAATTTCAATTCTGTGGAACAATGAAGATGCAGCTCTCAAAATGGGAATAGGTCCTGAATAATCTTGGGGCTTGTGGCCATGCAAAGAGCCTCAGTTCCACATAGATTCCTCGTAAGTAAAAGGAGATAGTGAAATCCTATCTTATTTTAATTTTTTTTGGTAAAATTGTATTTAAAATTGTATCATAATAGAGGTTGGGCAAGCTTAGCGGAAAGCCTACTAACACTCAGCCATTTGCATTTACATACACATTTAACTGTTAGCAATTTCTCATACATAGTCATAGCTTTGGCAATATTTTGGAAGCGAAATGTATTGGTGATGGCAATTTCCCCATGGATACATTTTGAAAAGTAATATTTAAAATGTGTAAAACTCATGTCATATATTGAACCCTGCTGGTAAATTTTGTATTGTGCCATCATCAGCCAAGATTTATTGCATCTTTATTGAGTATCTGACACCAAGTTCTGAAGATACTGTCTTGGGTCCTAAGTCACACTCTTTTTGTGTGGCACAGTGAGTCTACAGATTTTGGTGCCCATACAGTTTCTCACAGTCCTCTCTATCTTAGTAAAAATTCTTGATGGTCACAAGGGAATAAAAAAAGGCTTTGCCCTTGAGGTAGCCTATCTTTTTAGGCAGCTCTGATTGCTATTGGGGTGGTCTAAATAATGCTTTCAACTTTGCCAGCTGTGGCCAAGTACGTCAGCAAGCAGAAAGATTATTGCTTGGGAACTTTATGAAAAGGGTCGGAATATTTGTAATATTTTAATGAGCTAAAAACTTAATTACATAGAACAATAGAAATAGCTTTGATTACATAAATTTCTCATAACACGCTATTAAAATAACCAGATGAAAAGATGGCAGAAATAACAATAATAATAATACAAAGAACCAAGTAATTCATGTAGGTAGAATTGGCTGCCTTTATAAATCTTATTTTATTTACTCTGAGATTCACCAAAAAGCAAAGGTCTCTATAATGATCACTACTAATGCACACAGCAATTCAAACATTCTTGAAGGCAAGTTTTGAGGTTTTAATTTCAAGTTTTTATTGGAAAGAGTATGATAAAGTACTAACATTATTTATTTCTCTAGTAAGTACAATATATTTTCTGTTCCGACTTTAGAGCTATAGGAAACATCAAAACCTAATGTTTAATATGTTGAAAAGATAACATATATACTTGAAGTACAAACTAGGTATAATGTGTAGAGAAATATGCGTATATCTAGGCAGATTTACAAATGCAAAATAGTATTTCAATCAGGTTATCTCGAATGCATCAGAATGAGAAAACAAACAGTTAATCTATGATGTGCAGAGAATGAAAGTAAGAAGCATAATCTTCTAGTTAGTGTGCATAATATTAAGAATTTATTTACATGCCTAGGTTAACAAGTTTAGCCTTTTGGAAAGAATCTAAAATCTGAAGTGCCGGTTTAATGATAAGTAATTGTTAAACCACATAACCATTCTACACAATGCAATAACATCATTTAAATGAAAAATTCAAAGCCAAGTTCAGAGATGTAAACTGTGGAGTGTCTGATTTTATGATAATAAAGTTGTCCTATTAAATCTTACCCTCTGGCAGTCCTGGGGCGGAGAAGCAGGCTCACGGCAGTGAGTGGCACAGATTGAGTATTTCCTCTGCTCTCTCACTCACTCATTCACTTGCTTTTGCTGGCTATAAACTCTTCTTTGCCTTCCAACAGCCAATCACTGTCATGACCAAGGTGATGTCAGAACGTGGATTCTCACCAGAAAACCCCCAAACTTTAACACTTTTTCAAGACACAGGCTCAGTTGAATAAACATGCAATGTGGTTCTAGAGCAAAGAGGTTTGCATTGTGGAATTTAATTGAAGGTTTAGATGAAGATGAATAGTCTGGGTTCCGAATATATATAATAATATACTGGATTTGAATTAAAATAAATAGCAAAAGATTTAACCTTTTAAAATTTTCTTAATTATCCATGTTTTCACTATGTTGAAAGAAAGGAAAGCTTACTGTCATATAATTTTACATTAGTTTAGCTAAAAAAGAAAAGAAAAACTAATAAGGAAAGGAGCCAATGAACAATCAATATTTTAATATCAATAATTTTATGTTTTCCCCTGAAATATGCTTCAGTGACTCATAAAGTCGATATGATTAAATCAGTCAGACTTTGCAAGATATATTTGCTAAAACACAATGCTGAATATAAAAATTAGAACTTTTGAGAATCATACCACCGAGAGGCAGATTTTATCTTTTGTTTTGTAAATTAAACCTCTTTAGATTGTCCATTTATGGGGCCCTTCCTGCTGTGCATGTGAGGTCAGCTCATTTTTTTTCTTGGGCTTCCGTATACCTCTTTTCCATTCATTTCATATTTAATTTTTTCCTATGAGTATAACAAAATGACTAGAGCTGGCAGGAGTGATCCATTGTTTTTGAAATATTCATGAAAACCGGCCCCACAAGAAATGGATTGATAAAGTAAAGTATGAATATTTTAATTTACAAAGGGAAATCTAGCTTAGCAGTTTACATATTCTCCTAGTCCAGTCATTTTATTCTTCCTTCAGTTGGGAAGTCTACTTGAGAAATTAAAAATTAATGAACATCATTTTTAAGTTGTGTGCCAATCACCCAATTAGATTCTTTGGATAAGTCATCTTTTCTTTCATTAAAGTTACTTGGAAAATACAGACTCATAAAAAGAGAAGTTGGATACATTCTTTCAATTTTCTTCAACCCCATGCATTTAGTTCAATTTACCAAACCCTGAATTATGGAGCGTTTCACTGAGCCATACTATGATATAAGATGTGAGAAGAAAAATAAAAAAATATGGTTTCTATCTAAAAGTTTCACAGTTGTGCAAGGGAGATAGACATATAGCCAGAGGATTCAGTAACCTAAATATCTACAAGTTTCCAAGGTGCAGTGGAATGAGAGAGGTTTACTATTAATTAGCAAAAGAGCAGTGGACCCGGGCCTTTACACAAGAGTAGGAATTTGCTGGCTTATCAAGAGGGAGAGGTTGTCAAGAAGGAAGAGAGAAACGTTCTTGGGAATGTGTCCAAAGCTTATGAAAACACGTGAAGCCACACAGCAACACCATCCTGTATTTACTGAGTGCTCGCATGCGAGTTCTTCACCTGCACTATTTCACTCATTCCTCATACACACAGAAAACAATTCTATGAGATTATTCCCATTACACAGGTGAGGTATATGAGGCACAGTGCTGGTAAGTATGCCTTGTATTGCATAACTAGTACATGGGGAAATTCAAGGATAAAAGTCAAGTATGTCTAATTTTAGAGCCCACACTTTTAATCACTATGTATTCTTGCTGGCATATCCAGAAAACTTCAATAACTCAATAGACTGGAATATAATGAGTGAAAGTAGTGACACATGAGGTTGGTCGGATAGGCAAAGCCAGGTGATGGAGGGACCTGTGAGTCACACTGAGTATAAACTACATTATGAAAACTGAGAAAAATAACATGTTCAGATTTTCTGTTGGAAAAATCTTTTGTTAACAAGGCAGCAGTGACTGAAGAAGGCAAGATTGTTAAGGAGAAGGGCAGCTTACAAAGGCTAATAATTGTAATGGTCCAAGAAATCAACAATAAAGTCTGAAATAATGCAGTGACAGTGGGGATGGTGAGGAGGGAACAAATGAGAGCTATGTTAAATAGATACGGTCAGTAGAAATTAGCAGAAGTAAGAGAAGTGGAGAAGCCTAGGATGACTTCTTGATTTCTGGCTCAGATGATTTTGTGAGTGGTGTGACCATGTCTTATGTAATGCCTAACAGAGCACCTGCTGTGTTCTAGTCACTTAGCAAGCTTTTTTGATAGCAACATGATATAATGAAAGAGGCAAAGACTGAGACTCAAAAGTCTGAGGATTTCATCTTGACTCTCCCACTAACTTGACTCTACCTCTTAACCATTCTGAGACTTCAATTTAAACCGTCTTTACAAAATAAGGGCATTTTCACCAAAAAGAAGAAAGCAACCATGATGTGTGCTTTCACACTCATGGAGCATTCTGATCAAATAAGTAAACTTGAATCTGATCAGGTCTCTATATCTACCAGGTTAGGGGAAATACAAGGATAGAAGAACATGTAAAATAACACCATTGGGATGCATTCAGGAAAATCCAGAACATGGGAAACTTTATTAGATGCATTAACTCATTTCTTCAATAAAATAGAAGGGAAAAATAAGAAGGAAAGGGAAACTATAAATTATAAAGAATTTTAGAGACATTCCTAAAGAAATTATGAAACAATTGGAGAAATGTTGAATACTAATGAGTATTTCATAGTATTAAGGAATTATTGTTAACCTTTAGGTGTGATGATATTATTATTATTTGGTTTTAAAAAGAATTCTTGTCTTTTAGAGATAAAACAGTTATCTGAGGGTGGGGATAATGATTAAACAAGATTGGCCATAAATTGATAATTGTCAAATTGTTGATAAGTTAATGGGAATTCATGATATTTATTTCCACTTTTGTATATGTTTAAAATGATCTATGAATAGTTTGTTAAGGAAATGATAGAACTATTATAGGTGATCTCTAAGACTGTTTCAATTTAAAAATATACTGTGATGCCTTATTTTCAGTACATCATTAACCCTAACAAACCCTTTCCAACAGTCCTCTAGCTACTAAATTGGTTAGATTTTTTCATGTATGCTCATTAAAGCATTTTTTTCTAAGAAAT
This sequence comes from Cacajao melanocephalus, assembly GCA_963573385.1. NCBI lineage: Eukaryota > Metazoa > Chordata > Mammalia > Primates > Pitheciidae > Cacajao > Cacajao melanocephalus. Next base: position 8,025 of record CAUYLG010049487.1, on the reverse strand, counting down.
AGTACTGGAGGAAAAGAATCACCAATGCTTACTAACTTTGCTATTTCCATAATCAGCACTGTTCCAACAACACTTTCTACTGCAGTTCTCATGATCATAACATTCTTATTTATTTAAACAGTTATGAATCGATTCTCTTAGATGGCATGTGAGCATAGATTCATCTCATTGTCCCACCATGACCAGCTGCTCTGTAAGATGAATCCATTCTGGCAAACCCCACACTCATTGTAATATAACTGCCACATATACTCAATTGTCAAATTTTATTAATACCACTTTCATGTTTCCTTTATAATTCAACCTTCTCCCTTTTTTCTTGTCAGTTCGTCTTTGTTCAAGTTCTCATTACTACTTGCCAGGCTAGAGTAGTAATAATTCCAATCGCAGGCACCTTGCCTATTTCCCCTTACAATCAATTCTATGGCTATAGGATTTAAAATTAAATGTTAAAGTCTTAGTGCTGTCTTTTGCTAGCTTTTATTTTTTATATTTTCAAACTTTAAAAAATTTTATTTTATCTTGGAAAGAACACTTAACTTGGGATCTACTGTCTCAATTTTTTAAGTGTACAATACAATACTGTTAGGTATAGGCAATATTAAACAGAAGATCTCAAGAACTTAAGCATTTCGCATAAGTGAGAGTTTATGCCTATTGATTAGCAACTTCTCATTTTCCTCTCCCACTAGCTCTGGACAACCACCATTTCACTCTTTGATTCTATGAGTTTGACTATGTTAAATATCTCATACAAATGGAATTATGCCCTGTTTGTTCCTCTGTGACTGGCTATTTTATTTAGCATAATATCCCCAAGATTCATCCATGTTGTCTCATATTTGAGAATTTCCTTTTTTTAAGGTTGGATAATATTCCATTGTATGTAGAAACCACATTTTCTTTATCTATGTATTCACTGATGGACATTTGGGTTGTCTCCACATCTAGCTCTGGTAAATAGTGCTGCAATGAACACGGGGCACTAGTATCTCTTTGAGATCCGAATTCAAATTCCTTTGGATAAGTGAGCAGAAGTAGGATGCCTGTATTATATATAGACAGTCCCCAACTTACAATGGTTTTATTTATTACTTTTTTGACATTACATTAGTGTGAATGTGATACACATTTAATAGAAATCATACTTTGAGCATCCATAAAACCCTCTGTTTCTCACTTTCAGTACAGTATTCAATAAATTGCATGAGATATTCAGCACTTTATTATAAAATAGTCTGTATGTTAGATGATTTTGCCTCACTATAGGCTAATGTAAGTGTCCTGAGCACATTTAAGGTAGGCTAGGCCAAGCTATGATGTTCAGTATTAAGTGTATTTTTGACTTAATGATATTTTCAACTTACAATGGGTTTATCAGGATGTAACCCCACTGTGAGTTGAGGAGCATCTGTCATTCTATTTTTAATTTTTTGAGGAAACTTTAAACTATTTTCCACAGCAGCTGCAACATTTTACATTCCCACCAACAACGTACAAGGATTCCACTTTCTCCACATCCTTGCCACTTGTCCTTTTTGTTTTTGTAATGGCTGCCCTAACAGGTGTGAGGTGCTGTATCACTGTAGTTTTTATTTGCAATTTCCTGATGATTAGTGATGTTGAGTATCTTTTTATACATGTTGACCAAATGTATGCTTATTTGGAGAAATGTCTATTCAAGTCTTTAGCCCATTTGTAATTGAATTATTAGGTTTTAACAATAAATTTGTAGTAGTTTTAAAAATATATTTTGGAACTTAGCCACTTATTAGATACATGGTTTGCAAATAGTTTCTTCCATTTTATAGGCTGCCTTCTTGCTAGCTTTTGACTGTGGGCAAAACTCCCTCAAACTAAAAATATCTAGGCCCTAGCTCCCTTTCCAAACTCATTTAGTCTTCCTTGCTTGCTAGAATACATTTCAAGATACTTTATTTAAGATTCATGAATAGCCAAGACTAAAAAAGGAGACAGATACTTTTCAAACATATTTTCATGTAAAGTCTCTTTGTAGCTCTTATATGAAAGTTTAATAAGCTAGATTTTTTTTGGATTCTAGCTCAGAATGACATAATTTTTATGTCAAAATTTTTATGACAAATTTTTTTCTATAAGAAAAATGTTAAAATATTGTCTATGTGAACATTATATTTATTTCTAAACTCTGCTATTTCTCTCATATCCTCCACATCCAACTTGCTCTCTGAAACCAAAAGGTAGTGTCTAGTTTGGGCACCAACCCTCATCTTTACAGTATTCTGCTGAGATGTCTGGACATCAGCATAATTATTCTTTAATCCTCCATCACTAGACCCTTTGCTAGGCAGTCTAAGAACATTCCATGCCTCTCTTTACCCTACTAATTTCCAGTATGCATTCTGCCTTCCATCCAGCCTTATCTGCTCAACCTTTGCCTAGTTTTTCCATCACTAAGTCTCTAGGTCTAGGACTTTATACAATCAGCCAACTGCTGTTGTTTATTGAGGGCTCGTAAATCTGAATGGTGGGATATAAGAGACAGGTTTTATCCTGGAAACTTGTAATAAACAAAGTTCTACCTCTTCTCTTTTGTCCCCGGCCTTCCCTGTTTATGTGAAGGTCAAGTAGTTCTCTTCCTAACCCCACCCAATTTCCCAGCAAAACCTTCATAAGCCGGAAATAACAAATACCACACTTGTACCTACTATAGATGCTTATTTAAGACCATCATGTTTTCTTACTATAATATTGTGTCTTTATGCGGTGGTGGTGGTGGTGGTGATGGTGGTGGATGTGTGTGTCCGTGTCATGTTTTTTATCATGATTTACTAAAGGACAAGGACTGCATCTGTTTAAATTGTTTTATGTGGAGTCAGGGAAACCACATCTATGGTATTTACGTGAGACTAGAAGTTCTCATAGAATTTGACATCAGGTGAATTAGTAAGATGTCTCAATTGAGTCCTTGCCCTTTCTAAAACGGAAGTCGAAGTTTAACAGACAACGCTACCTGCAGATGATAAATCTGAGGGAAGAATACCTGTAGACTCTTCTCTGTGATGTGGTTCCTGTAACCAAAGGAAAGCTCTTAAATTCATTTCTCTTCTTCCAAATCTTTATTATTCAAGGTTTAGGAATCTTGAATAAGAGCATACGAAGGTTAAATCTTGCTGGATCTATCTGTAGTCTTCCCAGGCAACTTTCTCTCCCAACCGTATTATCAATTTCTCCCTATTGGCTCTTTTTCATTGGCATTTAATTTTCAAGTCTCTTCTACAAAACAAAGAAACAAAAACTGTCTCGCACTCATACACATTTCCACTTAGCTTCTCATGTAGCTCTTGCTTTCTTTTCACAGCCAAGCTTCTTGACACTTGCCAACATTTGATCACTTAATTTCTTGACCATCTACTCACCCCTTAGCCTACTGTAGTATCACCTTTGCCTCTACAACTCTGGAAACAGGTTATCAATGACTTCTTTCTTGTCAATCAATGAGTTATTGTTTGTTAACTGGAATGAACACTTTTCAGTCACTTTCCTGCATGGTTTCTATAGCAGTTCACATCACTGACTGTTTCATCCTCTTTCAAAAGCTCTACCTTTCCACCATACCCATGGTACTGCACACTCTGATTTTCTCTGCCTGCTGTTTCTTAGCTGCTACCCTCCCTGCCTGCTTCTTCTCAGCCGCTCCTATGTGCTGCTCTTTCTCTTTGACTTCTGATGTTCATATTCTCAGGGCTCTGTCCTTGTCCATTTCCTCTTCTCATTCTGCATTCTCTTTGGATGACTCCTCTCATTCTCATGGCTTCAGTGGCTTCAGATGTGTAAATCTGTTACTTTAATACAGACTTTCCTCCTTTGCTTCAGGGTCATATATCAAACTTATAATAGAAACCTCCACTTGGAAGTTCCAAAATTATCTCAAATTTCCAACTACCTTTCTTCCTGTATTCTTTGTCCATTTGCTCAGGCTGAAAGTATGGTTGTCATCCTAATCACCTACCTGTTCCTTACCCCTACCTGCTCAATGTAGGCCTGTCCATTCCTGTCAACACTTCACCCCTCAAATCTTACTACTATCTATACCACTGCTACTATGATGTTATTTGAGGCCACTATTGCCTCGTCTGAGTTAATACAAGAGCCTCTTTATTGTCTTCCCTTCAATCCATTTTTCACATTCTGGCCAAAGCAAGTTTTCTAAAATACCACTAGTAGATTTTAAATTTCTGCTTAAAATCTTCCATGACTGGAATACACTCAGGATACAATATCAACTTCTCAGAGATTCCTAGAAAGCTTTTTATGATCTGTCGCTTAAGATTCTAGACTCACACCTTTTACATCTGTCCCTCACAGTAAGCTCAGTCATTTAATATATTTCACTTCCTTCTTCGCACTTTGCATCTTTTTCTCAGGGCCTTTGCTATTCTACCTTTCTCTGTCTAACTCTGGTCTGTCCTTCAGACTCAGTTCTGAAGTCACATCCTGCAGGAAGCCTGCCCCAATTCCCGTCTCAATCATGGCTGGGTCTGCCTCTTCATACGTTTTCATAGCACCCCTGTGGTGGTGCCAAACCTTCTCTACTGTGGCTGGTCACCTCTCTCTCATACCCTCTAGATTATGAGTTGCTGAGAATAAGGACGAGCTTTTATCTGTCTTTGTATCTCCAGCCACAGTGCCCGAAGTAGGGCATGTATTCAGTAAATATTTTGAAATAATGCCTAACAAAGGATGAATAGAAGACCATCCATTCCAGTGTTTCTTTTTCATTATCATTCTGCTGAAGACCAAAATTTAATTTAAAGTCCACTTAAGGAGAGAAATTAGATACCAAGGGGTGGACAACTCCTTTGTGGATGCGTTGGTGGAGCTCAGCATAGCCCGGAGCACCAGGAGTACATTACTTTTATTGAAGACCTCAAAAGTTTTGCCAAGAGGTAGTAGAGCAGACAGAGGCACTGAAAGCCTTAATTTTATGGCAGCGTTTGGCCAGGGAACAAAATCTACTCTGAAGGTAGACACGTGTGTTTTGAAATGGTTATCATCCTAATTATCATGAGCAAAAATAGTAAATTTAAATTCTCTTTGTTGTGCTCTGATTTGCTATTCATTTGGTTTTTCTGTACAAATTCATTATTGTTTTTAGATTTTTGTATGACATGATGATAAACAATGAAATTGGCTTATAGTCTCTAAAAAAGGCAGCAAACCACATTGCCATGTATGTACCTATGCAACAATCTTGCATGTTCTTCACATGTACCCCAAAACCTAAAACGCAATAATATATGTATATAAAATAAAATAAAAAGAATAAGATTTTGTTAGATAGGGTTGAGCTTTGGAGGGCTATAAACCATTGTAATATCTAAGATTATTTTGTACTCCTAAGAACCATTCCCCAATGGGACGATATTATTTTCTTCGAGAATGCAGGTCTATCAGTATTGCTTTTTGCTCTGAGAGACTGAATAAGAAGCTCATAGCTCATCTGTAGGAACAATATTGATAGCCATTATAGAATGTGTTTTCTGAATAGGTTTGTGGCCAATGAAATTAAAGACTCATTTTTAAATGTTTAAAATTTTTCTAAACCTCTCTTTCCTGCCAGATTTATCCTCCAGATGTCTTAGTCAGTTTGGGCTGTGATAGCAGAATTCCATAGACTGGGTGGTTTAAACAACACACATTTATTTCTCAGAGTTCTGGAGGCTGGGAAATCTAAAATTAAGGAAATGGCAGATCTGCTCTCTGGTGAGGGCCCTCCTCCTGGTTTGCAAGTGGCTGCCTTCTTCCTGTATCCTTACATGGTGAGAAATGGATCTCTTCTCCCTTCCTAGTTTTATGAGGGCATTAATCCCAACATGAGGGGCCCCATCCCATGACCTAACCTAATTCTAATTAACTCCCGAAGACTCACCTCCAAATACCATTACATTTGAGATTAAGGTTTCAACATATAGACTTGGCGGGGGGACACAATATTCAGTCCAGAGCAGGGGGCTCACACTCATTTTATTCAAACTGAACCTCTTAACAAAATAGGATGAATGACTAAATCAAGTGAAAAGAGACATATTTTCTAATCATACACAATATTCATCTAAATACGCTACAAGGTTTCTTCCTAAAATTAGCCTTCAGGGAAGAGGGATTTGCCTTGCAAACTCCCTCACGTATTGAGGGGTACTTGTTGACTTTCTTTATATTGCAGAGTTAGATAACTTAAGCCAAACTCTAGATTCTGATCTTTTGCTTTATCTCTTTCAGCCATCGTACAAGCATAAGCAGTAGTATCTCTTGTTTTTCACACTCTTTTCTAAATGGTATATGTAAAATTGCCAAAACAAAAGGCTAATCAAATACGTCTGTGATTTCACCTGTGATAAGTGTGGCATTAATTTTTTTTGCGGGTGGGCTTCTTGTCTTCAGCTATCCTTCTTCTCAGAAACCCATGAGCTCTTCACAGATTTTCGCACATTCAGACGCTGAACCACCCTGCACGTAGGATGCTATGTGGAGGCCAAAGCTGCACCTCCCACGTGGCTCCTCTGGCCAGCTGGGAACCTCACTCAGATGAGAAGTGCACTCATGCTCCAGCAGCAGTTTCGCCATCAGCAGCAGCACCCTCTCTACCGTTGGCTCTCCTGCTGCCTTGGTAGCCAGGTCTGATGCCCAGATGGCAACCATGGCACCTGGCATGGCTGTGAGCTCTGCTGTGGGGAACACACTGGGCCATGCCATCACTGGAGGCTTCCATGGAGGAAGTAATGCTGAGCCTGCAAGGCCTGACAGCACTTATCAGGAGCCTCAGGAACCCAGCCAGCACAACTGCAGCCTTGCTTGTTTGGAATATGCCCAGAACCAGAGTGACATAAATCGCTGTACAAGTTTCGATGAGGTGCTGAAACAGTGCAGACTTGCAAATGAATTAGCCTAATCAAGAAGTTCAAATTGAAGAAATGTAAAATTGGCTGTTATGACCAAGTTAGTTCAGTTTAAAACTATAATTGATAGTGAAGATATAAAGCGTAAAACTAGCAGTTAAACCCCTTCTCTGTCATTCATGGCTTCCTTACTTCAGAACTGAAATGGAAGAGAGTGTTTTTACTTTGTAGAATTTCATTAAGATAGCGTAAACTTTGGGGCTGGGCAAATGTTTGTGTGGCCTCCTTCTACCAGCTATTATGATATTATTTTTTATGAGTTAATTAGAATAAAGTCATTTTCTTTCAAAATTTTTTTATTGGAAACATTTTGTCATAATAATTAAAGCATGTGCGTTCCCCAAGGTTTTAATGTTTTCATGAAACCCCTTCACTAACAATTGGTTGTTTTGTTGTTGTTGTTGTTGAGACAAAGTCTCACTCTGTCACCCAGGCTGGAATGCAATGGCAGGATCTCGGCTCACTGCAACCTCCGCCTCCCGGGCTCAAGCAATTCTCTCACCTCAGCCTCCTGAGTAGCTGGGACTATAGCACATGCCACCATGCCTGGCCTCACTAACTATTAAGTTAAAGAAGCAGTGCTTCAGAGCTAGATGATTTCGAGGCTTAATTCTCATCCATTTATTCACTCAATACATATTTATTGAGTCTACCATGTGTCATTACATACTTTGCTCTGGGCTCTGGAAATATAATAGTGACAAAATTCCTCCATATATTTTAGTAGGGAGACAGATGATATATACAATAAATAAGCAATTATATAATGCTTAGAATGTGATGAGTAATAAGTGAAAAGTTAAAAAAAAGTCAATGAAATTATGGAGGAGGGTGTTCAAAATCATCTAGATTTACCTTCAAATGAGTCTAAATTGCGATAAACTCATGTGATTTCTTAAGTTTCTGTTTGAATCCCCTCCCTCATAGTAGGGAATTATTGTCTTTCTTTTTTTTTTTTTTTTGAAAGAAAGGAAAAGAGAGGAAAGAAAGTGAGAGTGAAAGAAAGAAAAAAAGAATGTACGAGAGAAAGAAAGAGGAAGAAAAAGAGGGAGAGAGAACAGGATTCTTGTTCTACTGCCCAGGCTAG
>CAUYLG010049486.1:0-15470 GCA_963573385.1 Cacajao melanocephalus | reverse complement strand
TGGGCAGTAGAACAAGAATCCTGTTCTCTCTCCCTCTTTTTCTTCCTCTTTCTTTCTCTCGTACATTCTTTTTTTTTCTTTCTTTCACTCTCACTTTCTTTCCTCTCTTTTCCTTTCTTTCAAAAAAAAAAAAAAAAGAAGTGGCAAAAGATCTGAATAAATATTTCTTAAAAAAAAAAAAGTTCAACTTATACATATCTTAGATCCTATTTTTGGACCTAAAAAGTGTTGTGATAAAAAAATCAGAGCTAAGTTTCTTGAATACACAGAGGTTTAAATTTTTTAAATGTCATGACATCTATCTCCTTAGCATTTTGAGAGGATTCCTCTCAGAAAATTCATTTTATTTAGAAATTTTGTGTGTGTTGAAATAAATTTGAAGTCAAACTGGAGTTTAAGAAAACTAAATCATATAGCCAATAACAATGGGATCTTAAGGAAAATCTGGCTTGTTTTCTTAGGTAAAATTTGGAATCATTTTTCACAATAATAAACAAGAAAATAAAAGTTATATATCCCATCTTGGACTGAGATGTTATTAGGTTGCATTCCTAATTAAATGCAGTGTTTGAAGAAAACAAAACTTTCAACTAGATAAACTACTAATATGGGTTTAATAAAGATATTGCAAATATCCATGCAAAGCATTTGAAATCTTGGACCATTTTAGCGTGTGTATGTACCATGGAACAGTAGTCATCTCAGTTTTTAAGAAACAACAGGCACATTATTTTCCCAAGAAAGAAGAAAGAAATGTGAATTATTAAAAATATAAAACACTTAATCACTCTGATATTTTTATGTTTTTGGTGGCACTTCTTTAAATAAGGAGTGTCAGTGGCGGTGATGAAGCAAGTACAATAATGACCACTGCAAATTTATTTCTGTCCTGTGGAATTTGAGGGTGTTTGTAAGAAGTGAAAGCAAATCTTCATTATAATGCCAGGTATCTGTAGGAAGGAACTCAACAGAATAATTGTTATCCACCTGCCATAGTATGGAATACTACATGTATAGGAGGTGAAATTAGTGTATGATTTGAATGTAAAATGCTTGCTTAATATTTCTAAAAATGTTAAAGTCTTTTTCCTTTAATGTAAGGATTACATAAATCAATAATGAGGGCCATTATTACTTACATAGTAGAATTTTAATCTTTTATTCTATTTTCTCGGAAAAAAATGAATACATTGTCAGATACACTCTCTTTAAAAATGTTTGGTTCTTTTTGTTAAAATGTATTGACATCAGTTGTGTCAAATTCTGATCTTGCAGTCCAATTCTTGCTACTATTAATGTATATGCTTTTGCAGTGAAATTTCCTGTGTTCTGCTATATTACCTTAAGAGCAACTTTTATTTAGCACTTTATTACTCTTTGTTATAATTGTTTATCTTGGCCATTTTTTGTGAACTGTTGGCATCTTGAGGGCAGGGACAGTGTCTAGAACAGTACCTATATTAACAAGAACAAAAATATTTCTTGAATTAGCGAATTAATAAAATATTTATACATTTCACACTCGATAATGGTAAACATAGTTAATATATATTAAGTGGATAGACAGACACATTCAATAACTCATTCGCTCCTCACAGCAACACTGTGAGATATGTACCATTACCACAAATATACAGATTAAAAAAGTGAAACATAAAGAAGAGTGTTCTCAAAAGTAAACAACTGGTAAATGGTGAGCCGCGAATTAAAGTCACACAGCCTTATCCCAGAGAACATCACTTAATTACTGCCCTGGGCGAACATATTAGGATACCTATATCACGTAAGTCTTATTACACACATAAGGTGAGATGGTGAGTGGAGGTAGCCTTCTGAATCATTGCATTAAAAAAAAAAAAAAACCCTTTTATCCATGGGAAAAGGGACTTTTAAAGCCACTCGACCACACCTGTTTAAAGGACTAGATGGGAGCCATGTTAATGTCTACAAAATAAAAATAGGTAGAGTGTCCTTTAATGTTAAAAAAAATGGTTAGTGAAAGAAATTGGTCCTAAGAATATATTTTAAGATATAATTCCTGAAATCAAAGTTTCTAAAACAGCACCACTGTGTCATGAATTGATCATACTATTGTGTTGTTTAACACAACTGCCAAAGGAAACTATGTTTTATATTGTATATGTACCTTGCTTTTAAAGAAAACCAGAAAAATATAAATATTTCTGTTATAATATTATTGTAAAAATTATCCAAATCTCAGAAACAGTTGAGTCGCAAAAATAAGAAATGGCTTGGTTTGGTCATAGCAAAGGTACACTGACTTTTTGAAAAGTTTCTCAATTGACTGACTCATTTGAGTCAGTGGGCTGGGAAAGGCAGACCCATCCTCAATCTTGGGGGCACCATTTAATCACTTGCCAACAGGTCTAGAATAAAGCAGGCAGAAGTGGGTGGAAGGACTTGACTTGCTGAGTCTTTCAGCCTTCGTCTTTCTCTTGAGCTAGATGCTTCCTTGCCTGAAAACATCAGACTCCAATTTATTTAGCTTTTTGATTCTTGGACTTACATCAGTGGTTTACCAGGACGTCTCGGGCCTTTAGCCACAGACTAAAGGCTGCACTGTCAGCCTCCCTACCTTTGAGGTTTTGGGACTTGGACTTGATTCCTTGCTCCTCAACTTGCAGACAGCCTTGTGGGACTTCACCTTGTGATCGTGTGAGTGAATACTCCTTAATGAACTCCATATCATCTAACCTATTAGTTTTGTCCCTTTAGAGAACCCTAATACAGGTACCATCTTCAGAATAAGTTACAGTTATGAAAGCATCCTCTACACAATTTCTTTGAAGATGTGTATTTCTGTCAGTACTGGACCTAAATAGTTACGTTCTAAGCTTTATTACCAGGTCTGTGTCAATGAAAATTGCAACGTCTTCATTTTGGAAAGTCTTTTCTTACTTCATCACTTTGTTTTGGGTATATAATAAACTTCATGATTATTGCTCTGTTATAGTCATTTTCCTATTGCTTTTTTGATTTTGTAGCCAAACTAGCAGCTCCACAATTTGCAAGTCTTTATTTATTTTAAGACATCCTGCACCAAAACTCTAAACTAAACCTTGTGACCCTGTACTCACTTAAAAATAGCATGGCTCCATCAATATGGTGTTCTATTAGACACAGTGTGGATGAGGCCCGTATCTTTCCAGGACTCATCCATTAATAACCAACTAGTTAACATACTGTTTGGATTATTTCCCATTTGAAAAACCAGATAACACAATTAACTGCATACTTACACTCAGGATGTTTTATGGGAAAGGATAATAGGTGTTGATGTATTTTTAATAGTATTTTCATTGGCCGGAGGGAAAAGAATAATCACAATATCAAATCTGGAGAGTTATGTACAAAATGAGCATTGAGTAGGGATGAGGAGAGAAAAAACAATTTTAGTTTTCCTAACCTAAATGCTAAGAAGCTCATGTGTAGCAAACAGTATTTATGTATTCTGGATATTTACATTAAATGTCTCTCTGGGAAATAAAAAAGCACTATGTTAGATGCTTTGGAGGGATATCAACTAGGGTAAGAAATATCTTTTTCTGAACTCTAGAAATCACTGTTCCAGAGGCTGAGTTCCAAACACAAACAATAAAATAGCAGTAGAATTCAGCAGGTGAAACTGATACTCTTCACTTAAACCTTGAGATTTGACCAGTGCGCACAGATCAGAAGAATGAAAAGGCTAAGCAAACACTGAAGAGTTCAGAGGAGAGGAATATCCCATCCTGTTAAGGAGGAATTCAAGATAAGAAACACAGAGTGTGCCCTCACCTATGAAAAGCTAAGAATACTAAAGTGTATCACAAAAGGAAGAAAATACAGGAGTGAATAGAAAGCAAAGACAAGGTATACTTAGAGAGAGGCAAAATTGTTAAATTTAAGATTGTCAACTGCATGAAGGGGTTACTTACTATAAGATGTAGATAGCATTCACATTATAGGCAGATAATGGAAAACCTTAAATGTTTTAATATATTAGAAGTTTTGAAACATATATGTAATGCATTCAGCAAGTAGCTGAATAGTCACACCTGGCATTTAGACCTGGACCTAGTGATTTGGACATTACTTATGAAAAAATGATTGACACATATACGTAAAGATCATGTATCAAGAAAGATGAAAACAATGAAAAAAAGTATAGGTCGGCTGAGAACAGATTCATGGTTTTTCTATTTTAAAGGTTGCCTGCTTTCTTTAGTTAATCTATGTTTACTTACATGGGTTGCTTCTTTTAAAGAACAATAATAAGGGACCAGGCACAATGGCACACACTTGTAATCCCAGCATTGCCAAGGTGGGTGTATCACCTGAGGTTGGGAGTTCAAGACCAGCCTGACAAACATGGAGAAACCTCATCTCTACTAAAAATACAAAATTAGCCTAGCGTGGTGGCACGTGCCTATAACCCAAGCTACTTGGGAGGCTGAGGCAGGAGAATCACTTGAACCCAGGAGGTGGAAGTTGTGGTGAGCAAAGATCATGCCATTGCACTGTAGCTTGGGTAACAAGAGCGAAACTCCATCTCAAAAAAAACAAAAACAAAAACAAAAAAAACAATAATAGGGAAGAATACAAAAAAGAAGATGAAAAAATAATTATCAGAGAGTTCAAAAAAGTGATATTAGAGAACCAAGGAAAGGCATGGCATGGAGAAGGCCTGGTTGGCAAAGGGTCAAATACTCCGGAGAGTCATCAGCCATTTTCAAGAAAGTAGTGTCTGAAGAGTGATGGGAAGAGAAAGGCAATTGTGTGTGGAAAAGAGAAATCTACAAATGAAAGTCGTCTCTTGATATTTTCATAGTAAAGAAAAAGAGAGGGAAATTGAAGAAATAGAAATATTTTTATGCTAGAAGATATCTAAGTCTCTTTGTAGACAAATGGAGATAATCTAACAAAGTGAGATTGATGATGTAGGGAAAGGTAATAATTCATAAGGAAAAGAAGAGGGAACATAACAGGAGTATGGGGACATGATCTAGCTCACAGGGTAGAAGGAAGACCCTTTCTTCTGAGGAAGAATCTAAGCATGAAATAATAGTGAAATACACAGATATATTTTAACAAACAAAGAACAGCACATGGCGGAATAGAATTCAAATGCTTTTGATATTAAACATAGGAAATGGATACTTTGTTTATCTATGTATGATGAGAACAAACATAAGTTTGGGTCTTTAGGCTGTAAAAATTTTTGAACTCATTGTGATGGAAAATGTAATGGGAAATAGAACATTTTCTGAGAAATACAAATAATTATTCAGATGTGGATCAAGTCAAAATTAGTTAACATAGATTTATAGTGGGCTTTATGTACACAGTTAACAATATTCATACACACAGGCTATCCAGCTTGGGCACAAAATATGGGACATAAAAAGTGGAGAATTTTCCAGGTAGTGTTGATAATAATGATAGGTCTGGAGATGTTAATTAAATCAAAGAGATCATAGATTCTATAATGTTAAAGTTTCATTATGTGGTTAACTAAAACAAAGATTCCAGGTAAGCAACCATAGACCAGTTTATTGAACGAATGGGAAGACTGAAGTACATTGTGAGGATGTGAGGCAGATTTCAGAAAAGTGAAAAGAAATGGAAGGCAGGGCGTGGTGTCTCACACCTGTAATCTGACCACTTTGGGAGAATGAGGTGGGCAGATATCACTTGAGGTCAGAAGTTTCAGATCAGCCTGGCCAACATGATGAAACCTCATCTCTACCAAAAAAATACAAAGAATAGCTGGGCATGGAGGTGAGAGCCTGTAATCCCAGCTACTCAGGAGGGAGGCTGAGGCAGGATAATCGCTTAAACTGAGGCAGAGGTTTCAGTGAGCCAAGATCGTGCCACTGCACTCCAGCCTGGGGGACAGAGTGAGACTCTGTCTCAAAAAAAAGAAAAAGAAAAAGAAAAATGAAGGAAGAGGATAGCAAATAATAATTAGATATTGTAAATTCATTTGTTCTTTTGTGTGCACTGTAGAAAAGCTAGTTTAAAGGTAAGCAAAGGGTCAAAAGGGCAAAATATTTTTAAAAATGCTAAATCACAAAATATAAAATCAATAAATGACTTGCTGTATTCCACACGATAGAACTATCTGGGGTATAGATATTTAGAGAATACACAAAATTAGGAGCAGGTCCCCTCTTGCCAGACACGGAGTGTCCCTAGAAAATGTTTAAGTTATGATGCAGGTATCGATTCATTTCTTTGGGTAAAAAATTATGTGGAAATTTGACTAGAATTAAATGGAACACTAGGTAAAATGAGATTGTTCAATTTAAAATTTCCACATCAAAGCCTACTTGAAGTAATACAAAATTGCGTTCAGTAACTTATCTCTGTACCCCAAAATTTCCTGCTACGTGGGAATCCCAGTTTAGATCTTAGTATACCTGGGGGTGCAAAACTGTCCTTCAAGTAATGTAGAAAAAGCTGCTGCTTTGTAAGTTTGAAATAGTTGATACATTCCTTGTGATTGTGTAATATTACATTAGATGGAAATATTTGGTTTTGAAATGTTTTCATTTAATTTATAGGGGAAAACATTTAGCGTGTATTTTGGAAAGTGTGTCAAAGCAATGAAAGCTTCTTAATAACAGAAACAGTCTCACTGGAAATTGCCTGACAAAGGAAAACATTTTAATGATGTCAACCTTTCTGAAGCTGAACCCAGTCATTGTTAAAATAGATACAATTTGTCTTTTAATTCAGTAATAATTCTAGTCCATTTTAAACTGTAGTCTTTCATAATTCTAACAATAAAAGGTGGTTTGCAGAATTAATATTATTTTAAAAGAATATTTCTATATCCTTTTTTCTATTGAGTTTTTACAGCAAAGAACATTTAACACAGTTATCGTTGATAAATTATACAAAATTAATATTTTACCATTCCAGAATTCACACATTTTGGTCTCCATTCAAGATACTTGAGAGCAGCATGAAATTAAATTCTTAGTAACAGAAGACTACTTCAAAATGGTGGGGAATCCAGAAAAAAAAAATAGACTTGAACAAATTGCACAAAATAACAACTGAGAACAAATTACATAAAATAATTTAATAAACAACCAGCATGATATTTTAGTGCTGTATCTTGGAAAAAGTAATTTCGGTATAGAGAAGATGCACAAAACAAAGCTCAGGTCTAATAAACTTACTGAAAGCTTGTATTCCAAATTCCATTTATGAAACTTGGATTCCATGTCTAACATTGAGCAAATGCGTATATAGATATGCAAATAAGAGATTAAGCAGAAGAAGTTAACATTTTATAAGAATTCAGTCTTAAAATTGAGAATCTATATTTATTTAATCATACAACAAATACTAATTTAGTATCAGCATGCTGGTATGGAACCTACAAAACTTAATAAGCCATGAATTGTTCACAGTTTAGTAAAGGAAAAAGATAAAGAAAAAATACCAAGTGTAATTTAAATTTATGTTTAGATTCCTGTTTTTTTATTTGTTATGTTTATATTTACTTGTGTAAGGAAAATATCTTATAGAACAGTGTGAAATTAAAATACTAGATATGTATAAAACAATGTAGTTATAAAAATTACATAAATAGACTTCCACTGCTGTCAGTCTGAACTCAACTCCCAGCTCCATCAGTAACTAGTCATTAAGTTACTTTACCTTTCTCATATGTAAATAGCATAATTCTTCCCTCACAGAGTTGTTGTAATGAAGGTTAAGTGAGATAATTATCAACCACCTATTAAAGTGCATTTGTTATTTAATAATAACGTGATAAATGTTGGTTAAAAAATTATTATTTATATCATAGGTAACAACTTCACATATGAGAAAACTTTTCATTCTCTGACAGAGGCAGATAAAGCATGACAGTGGAGATAATGTTTGAATTGTGCTACAAAGGAGGAATAGGAGTTTGCCAAACAGATTATGGAGGTGTTACTATATAAAATGTAGATGTAGAAAAATAAGACGTCAAGTGTGGTGAGATTTTTTTCTAGCCTCTTTCTTCCTATCTACTTTCAAAAACTGGAGTTCATCAGAATCAAATCCTGGATCATCCTCTCTTCTTTCTCTATATTCTTTCAAGAACATGTCAATTATTCCCTTGGTAATAAATGCAATCTAAACACTGATTACTGTCAAACTAGTATTTCTAATTCAAATGTCTTTTTTGTATTCCAGTATCAAGAAATATGTAACTTCCAACCACTCATTTCATTAATTGGCATCAATGTCCACACAGTAGCTCAAGTCAGAGATTTGGAAATCATCTTTTCCCCATTCTCCATGGCCATATATCAGCAAATCATCTTGATAATTCATTTTATCTCCAAAATATGTCTCCGCTGCTACTACCTCTTCCAATCTATTTCAATAGTTTTCTTGTTTCCACGCTTGTGTTCTTCCAGTCTTTCCACAAAGGAGTAGTTATTTTTTTTTTCATTTTATTTTATACTTTAAGTTTTGGGATACATGTGCAGAACATGCAGGTTTGTTACATAGGTATTCATATGCCATGATGGTTTGCTGCACGAATCACCCCATCATCTGCATTAGGTATTTCTTCTGATGCTATCCTTCCCCCAACCCCTGACAGGCCCAGTGTGTGATGTTCCCCTCCCTGTGTCCATGTGTTCTCATTGTTCAACTCCCATTTATGAGTAAGAACATGTGGTGTTTGGTTTTCTGTTCCTGTGTTAATTTTCTGAGAATGATGATCTCCAGCTTCATCCATGTCCTTGCAAAGGACATTAACTCATCCTTTTTATGGCTGCATAGTATTCCATGGTCTATACATGCCACATTTTCTTTATTCAGTCTATCATTGATTGGCATTTGGGTTGGCTCCAAGTCTTTGCTATTGTGAATAGTGCTGCCATAAACATATGTGTTGCATGTGTCTTTATAGCAGAATGATTTATAATCCTTTGGGTATATACCCAGTAATGGGATTTCTGGTTCTAGATCCTTGAGGAATCACCACACTGTCTTCCACAATGGTTGAACTAATTTACACTCCCACCAGCAGTGTAAAAGCATTTCTATTTCTCCACATTCTCTCTAACATTTGTTGTTTCCTGACTTTTTAATGATCATCATTCTAACTGGCATGAGATAGTATCTCACTGTGGTTTTGATTTGCATTTTTATAATGACCAATGATGATAAGCCTTTTTTCATATGTTTGTTGACCACATAAATGTCTTCTTTTGAGAAGTGTCTGTTCACATCCTTTGCCCACTTTTCAATGGGATAGTTTGGGTTTTTTCTTGTAAATTGGTTTGAGTTCCTTGTAGATTCTCAATATTAGCCCTTTGTCAGATGGATAGATGCAAAAATTTTCTCCTATTCTGTAGGTCGCCTGTTCACTCTGATGATAGTTTCTTTTTCTGTGCAGAAGCCCTCTCTCACCACTCCTATTCAACATAGTACTGGAAGTTCTGGCCAGGGCAATCAGGCAAGAGAAAAAAATAAAGTGTATTCATATAGGAAGAGAGGAAGTCAAATTGTCTCTGTTTGCAGATGACATGATTGTATATTTAGAAAACCCTATTGTCTCAGCCCAAAATCTCCTTAAGCAGATAAGCAACTTCAGCAAAGTCTCAGAATACAAAATGAATGTGCAAAAATCACAAGCATTCCTATACACCAATAATAGTCAAACACAGAGCCAAGTCACGAGTGAACCCCCCATTCACAATTGCTACAAAGAGAATAAAATACCTAGGAATACAACTTACAAGGGATGTGAAGGACCTCTTCAAGGAGAACTACAAACCACTGCTCAACAAAATAAGAGAGGACACAAACAAATGGAAAAACATTTTATGCTCATAGAGAGAATCAATATTGTGAAAATGCCATACTGCCCAAAGTAATTTATAGATTAAATTCTATCCCCATCAGGATACCACTGACTTTTTTCACAGAATTGGAAAAAAAAATACTTTAAATTTTATATGGAACCAAAAAAGAGCCCACATAGCCAAGATAATCCTAAGCAAAATGAACAAAGCTGGAGGCATTACACTACCTGACTTCAAACTATACTACAAGGCTACAGTAACCAAAACAGCATGATACTGTTCCATTGATCTATAAAACACATATATAGATCAATGGAGCAGAAGAGAGGCCTCAGAAATAATGCCACACATCTACAACCATCCGATCTTTGAAAAACCTGACAAAAACAAGCCATGTGGAAGGATTTTCTATTTCATAATTGGTGTTGGGAAAACTAGCTAGCCATATGCAGAAAACTGAAACTGGTTGTATGTTTAGAAAATACACAATTTCTATGTCCTCACACCTTATATAAAAATTAACTTAAGATGGACTGAAGACTTAAATGTAAGATCTAAAACCACAAAAACCCTAGAAGAAAACCTAAGCAATACTATTCAGGACATAGGCATGGGCAAACACTTCATGACTAAAGCACTAAAGCAATAGCAACAAAATTGACAAATGGGATCTAATTCAACTAAAGAAGCAGTTATCTTTTATAAACACAAATTGATTTATGTCATAACCTTTCTTAAAAGCCTCCATCGTAACTACTAAAAAAGTTAGTACTGGTTACTGGCCTAAGATTCAGAAAGATCTATTTTCTGCCTAATTTTCCAAACAGTTCTTTCTCTTAAAAGCTCAAGGCACATTGGCTGTCTTTGAGTTTTGTGAAACCAGAGTAGGGCCTTCTCAGTCTATAAGGTTCTATTTAAAATATACCAATTCAAAGGAGACCAGAAATGAATCCATGCATTTATACTCATCTGATTTTAAACAGAAGTGCCAAGAACACACAGTGAGGAAAGGACAGTCTCTTCAATAAATGATGTTGGAAAAACTGAATATCCACATGCAGAAAAATGAAATTAGACCCTTATCTCTCACCATATAGAAAAATCAATTCAAAATAGAATAAAGGCTGAAACTTAAGACACGAAACTATTGAACATCTAGAAGAAAACACAGGGGAAAATGTCAATGACATTGGCCTGAGCAGCTTTTGGAATATGACCCCAAAAGCATAGACAACAACAACAACAAAATAGACAAATGGAATTACATCAAATTAAAAAAATCTTCTGCACAACAAAGGAAATGATCAACAGAGTGAAGAGACAACCTACACAATGTAATAAAATATTTGCAAAGTACACATCTTACAAGGATTTAATATCCAAAAAATATAAGAAACTCAACTCAACAAGAAAATAAATAATCTTATCAAGACATGTAAATGACCAAAAAGTATATGAAAAAATGGTCAACATCACTAATCATAGAAATACACATTTAAACCACAATGAGATATTACTTCATATATGTTAGAATGGCTATCATAGAAAACACAAAATATAATAAGTGTTGGTGAAAAGGTGGATGAAAGGAAATTCCTGTTGGGTGGAAATGTAACATAGAGCAGCCTTTATGAAAAACGGTATGAAGATTCCTCAAAAAATTAAAAATGTAACTACAATATGACTAAGTATCCCATTACTGGGCATATAGCCAAAGTAAATAGAATATTGTCAGAGATAATCTGCACTTGTGTGTTTATTATAGAATTATATACAAAATATGGAATCAACTTGTGCCCATCGACTAACAAATGGATTGAGAAAAGCAGTATATACATATATACACAAAGGAATACTATTCAGCCACAAAAAAGAAGGAAATGTTGTCTTTTTCATAACCTGGGTGAGTCTAGGGGACACTGTGTTAAGCGAAATTAAGCCAGGCATAGAAAGACAAAACTGCATGATTCCACTCATATGTGGAATCTAAAAAAGTTGACCTCATAGAATTGGAGAGTGGAATAGTGGCTACCAGAAGCTAGGGCAGTGGCAGAGGAGAGAGCTAAGAATATGTTTGTCAAAGGATACAAAATTTCAGTTAGACAAGACAAATAAGTCAAAGAAATCTGTTGTACCACATGGTGACTATAATTAATAGTGATACATGTATTCTTGAAAATGCTGAATGTGAAGTAATTTGTATGTTAAATTAACTAGATTTAGTCATTCCACAATGTATGTATACTTCAAAACAATCATGATGCACATAATAAATACATATAATTTTATCTGTCAATTTAAAATAAAAGAAAATATAACTATTCAGAGCAGACTTCTTCAGCCACTTTAAGTATCTACCACTTACAATTTATTTCTCATATTACAGCTGATTTATAGAGATGAACTGCAAAAGCACAGGAGTGAAAGCAGAAAATATTGCTAGTATATAAGTCCAGATAAGAAGTAACTTATTTGTGTCCATATGCCTATATGTGTTATATGTATGTAATAATAGTTGGTAAATAAAGTTAGCTTTTAATTGTTGACAAAATTAAATAAAGTTAGCTTTTAATTGTTGACAAAATTAAAAAAAAAAGAAGTTATAGTCCACTTTCACTAAGCTGATAGCAATGTGGATTCAGAGAAATGAATGGGTTTGAGCTATTTTCTGGGGAATTGCCAATGGATAGAATGTAAAATTAAGAGAAAATAAAGAATGAGGAACTGCTCCTCAGATTTTTTTTTACTGGAGCTACCAAATTGATGGTAGTGTCAAAATGGAGTGACCTTCATTTGAAGAGAAGATAAAAAGATTTTCGTTTTGTACATGTAAGTTTGATATGCCTTTTAGATATACATAGGATATATCAAATTGTGATTAAAATATTTGAAATCTATGTGTGATATTTGAAATAAATATAGAGAAGACGAGTCCCAGGAGGAAACTCTCAACCAGTTGAGAAATTGAAGTCACCAAACACAGAAAGTGATGGGGGAGCTAGCAAAAATTAATGATAAAGAGTGGACAAAAGGAAAATCAGAACAAAGTAGTGTCACAGAAGGATGACTTTTTTTTTTTTTCCAAAGTGTAGGTTAACTGCATTAAATTTTGCTAAGAGATAAAATACAGACAGGGAAGTGTCCCTTTGGATCTGACAACAAGGCTGCAATTTCAGTGGAGTAGGGGGAACAGAGAGTTCCTAAAAGTTGAGTATTTGAAGACAAGGCTATTGCATAGACAGCTACTTTGCAAAGTTAATCCATTTGACACAGGCAGAAGGAATAAAAGAATAAATAAATGAAAGAATGTAGTTTGATAATATGGAAGCACAGAGAGAAGATTTAAAAAATGAAATCAGAAAGATACTGAGTACTATATCACAAAGATCTCTTTGTGATTCTCTTTCATGAATCTCTTCATGAAAATAATTGCAATGATTTTTATTTTGTGAGCAAATGTCTCAATTTATTATTTGAGAATGACATACCATCCCTGCAAGGAAATCAGATTATCATTTCTAAAGTATTTGATGTGAATGTGTAATAAATAATGTTTATAAATTTTAATCTCTCACCCTTGCAAATCAGAAGTTTAGTAAGAACAGAGAATTAGTAAATCTTCATGTGTAGATTTTTTA
Organism: Cacajao melanocephalus; assembly: GCA_963573385.1. NCBI lineage: Eukaryota > Metazoa > Chordata > Mammalia > Primates > Pitheciidae > Cacajao > Cacajao melanocephalus. The sequence continues at coordinate 2,008 of CAUYLG010049486.1, read as the reverse complement.
AATTAAATTTACATATGGTAAAATGCACAGATCTTAAATATATCATCTGTCACTTTTGATTTATTATATTATTGTGTCAGAGATATTAAGTAATTCAAACTGGGATCAATCTAATATCTATTCAGAATTATTTCTCAGCTGAGAATTTTCCTCTCAGAGCTCCTCACAAAATGAAAAGGAAAAAAAAAGCCATCGAATTTGGGAATAGAATGATTAGCCTTTGAAATCTGCAAGTGGTACACAAATATAAGGTACTAAGATAAAATATATCTTAACCAGTTTTATAGTAAAATTCTTTCCAGGTAAATTATGCAAAAACTACATGAATAAACTGGATGTATATATGTAAAACTTTTCTGAAAGCATCCAAAAGTGATAAATATCTCAGCAGGAAATAAAATCTTTAGAAATCTCAAAAAAGAAAAAAAAATTACAGTATTTATTGATGCACTCTAAAGAAAATTTAGTGTCTTCTTACTATTGAACCATTTTTAAAGGTCTTCTTGCCTGACCATTGCTTTGCTATTTCTCCTCTCTTTGAACTTAAATGGTGGACTATGAGAATGACATGTTTCCAGTGACTTCACCCCTGTTGTGCAATGATTAATCACCATGAATACAAGTTAAGATCAAGCCATGGGAAACTTGTCTTCTTCCATCTAATTTGATTAATGAGTTTTATGGCTGAGATGCATTGTGAAGAAAAAGATAAAAGTACTTGAGGCAAAGTACAATTGCGGCACATCTCACATAAATTGTTAGGGAAATAAAAGCAATCTTGAACATAGAAATTATATAGCTACAAAGTGACAAAATCATCTATCCAAGGTAGTTACATATGATGACAAAAGATTGCAATATCCTCTATACCTGAAAAATAAAAACTAATTAATCATCTACTATTTATTATCTCATTGATACCTACCAACATACTCCAGTAGCCAGTGAGAGACTCATGCTTCCTTAAATTAATTTCTTTAAAAGCCCAATAGCATCAGTCTTTCAGAAGTAATTAAGGTTGTTTGAATATTGACGTTGTCAGTCATACAGCAACGCAGTTCCTTACTTAAGTAACAGAATTGCATTTATAACATTTAATTAGAGAATGGCCCATGACAGTTTTTTGGACCTTAACGATTCAGTGAAAAATGTAATAATCTCTTAACAAGTCAATTGAAAGTAAAGAGCAGCTTTGGCAATTTTTAAAATATCAATGCAGAGCTAGAAATAAGGTAAATTATTTTTGTTATGTTATGGACAAAATCCTTCTTAGCACCAGGACATACTTTTTAAAATACAACAATTAGACCTAATTTTTAGGGCTCAGATACGCTTCTGACCTAAATTTGCATATTTCTTTTAATCTATTCCTTATTAAAGCTCTTTTGACATTTAATCCTGCTGTAAGTATTCTTCCTCAAACTCCTTTACTTTAAATTTTTTTAAATTGACGTTTATAGATTTCAAAATTCAACATTTTAGTCTCATCTTTCAAAAACATGCATTTTTTCTTATCTCACTTACATAGAAACAAAATGGGGAAGATAAGATATCACTGGCCCCTGATACAGTCTCTCTTAGTTATTAGAGTCTAATTTAATTCTATCCAGAAATAATGACCACTGTATTAGTTTCCTAGTACTGCCACAACAAATTACTACAAACCTGGATTGCTCACAGTAACAGGAATTTATTGTCTCCCAATGCTGGAAGCTAAAAGTCCAAAATCAAGGTGGTGACCCATGCCCTTTTCAAAGGCTTCAGAGAACAATCCTTCTTTACCTCTTTCTAGCTTCTGGCACAACGCTTAGCATTCCTAAGATTAGGGAAGCATCACTCCTGTCTTTCCCTCTGTAGTCACATGGTGTTCTCCTTGTGTCTATGACAAATTTTATATGTATATATGTAATTGTATTGTACTTTGTACTTTAGGTTCTGGGGTACACGTGCAGATCATGCAGGGTTGTTGCATAGGTACATACATGGCAATGTGGTTTGCTGCCTCCAT
>CAUYLG010049485.1:0-25357 GCA_963573385.1 Cacajao melanocephalus | reverse complement strand
GGGGAGTTGGGGAGAGATAGTATGGGGAGAAATGCCAGATATAGGTGATGGGGAGGAAGGCAGCAAATCACACTGCCATGTATGTACCTATGCAACAATCTTGCATGTTCTTCACATGTACCCCAAAACCTAAAATGCAATAAAAAATAAATAAATAAATAAATAAATGAATGAATGTTCAGGCCAATCCAGCAAAAGCAGTTCTTTGGAGGTAAAATTAAGCTGTGGTATGAAAATATGACCATTTTCAGGGCTATAGGAGTCACCTCCATCATCATGAAAGTAAAATACTGGCTTAGTTTTTCTCAGAGATAAGTATGTTTATAAAAGTGATTCAAATGTCACCTTACCTTACCTGAAACTTGTCTGGTCAGCTTGCTCATGCACGAATATCCCAGACCAATAGGTGCTCTTCATTTTGTAATTCCTGAAAGCTGTATGGTGAGCTTGCTCATGCATGAATATCCCTGACCAATAGGTGTCTTTCATTTCATAATACCTCATTGCATAAGGTGCTTTAAGATATATCAAGTTCATTCACATATAGTTATGACCAATGTAATGGCAGCTTTTCTCAGGCTTAAATGAGAAAACCTGCTACTGCAGAGGAATGATGTTTTAATTGCACATTTAGTACACAAAAAGTAAAGCAAGGGCTTATTTCTTGTACTTGTAAGAGCTACATTAAAAAAATACATTTGCAGTGAAGCAGCAATTATACTCCAAGAAAGGAAAAGTTCATTCAAATCGGCACTTAGGATGATGAAGGTATTATATTCTCCCTTTTACCTTTATTGAGTAAGTTAAATTTATTGTAATGTTGTTTGAAATTGTGCCTATTTGTGATGTTATCAAGCAGCCATCTTAAAAAGATTAGCTGTGCACTGCATTTAATCCTGCTGCCTCCTCTTAGAAGCATTACGACATTTCCTTGTCTTCCAGTTGTTTAACTAAAGAATGCTCATCAGTCCAAAAATAAATGTTTATCTAATAATGTGGATATTTTAGTGAAAACTTAAGTCTTTTTAAAATGAGATTGGCTTCAACATTCATAATGCATTTTCACTTCTATTGTTGTGTGTATGTGAGTCATATTTACGGGAATTAAATATTGTTCAATAGTTCCTCATAACAAGATTATAATGAACATATTGGAGAAGAGAATATATATATTTTTTAATTAAGCTAATGTCATATAAGATTTACATTGATGCTGTGGAGATTTAGCAGTGATTTCACAAATATATTGTAGACTGGCAAATGGAACAACTGAGATTTTAAAAAGTCTGGGATATTGGGTAGAACTCAAAGAAAAATAATATCAGAGGAGCCATCAACAAAGAACAAGGAAATTTTCAAATCTGCATTTTCTTTTGGCATAATAATATCCCATTTATTTTTTAAGTGTAGATAAAGTGCAGTGCCAACTTCCTAAATATGTATCCTTCGTGCAAAGTCTGATGGGCAGCTGGTTTATTAGAAAGACAAAGAGTTAGAAAAAATGGAATTATGTATCAGAGAAGACTAGTAACATATGTGCAGAAATAATCAGAGGCAAAACCTAGAAATTTAATATATTTGGATGGCTAAACATGTACACATATCTGAATAATAACAGTTAATACTTGTTTAGTACTCATTGGGTTTCTCGTACTGTTCTAAGCATGAAACCTATTAACTCACTATTAACTCATTTACTTCTCAGCTCATACAATCCTATGATGCAGATGCTAATAGTATTTCTGTTTTGCCCAGTAAATCACTGGCGGAACTGAGCATTGAAAACAGGCAGCCTGCCTTCAGGGAACATCAAAGTGCTGCTTCATTTTTTTCTAAATTTTTATGTTTACAATTTATTTTTGAGACAGTCTCACAGTGACATCTAGGCTGTAGTGCATTGGCAAGATCATAGCTCACAACAGACATGGCCTCCTGGGCTCCAGCAATCCTTCCTTTAGCCTCCTAAGTAGCTGGGACTAGAAGTGTGCCTTATCACAACTAGCTAATTTTTAATTTTTTGGTAGAGTCTGGAGGGTCTTGCCATATTGCCCAGGCTGGTCTCAAACTCCTGGCATCTGGCGATCCTCCTGCTTCAGCCTCCTAAAGCACTGGGATTACAGGCCTGAGCCACCACACCTGGCCAGGGTTTCATTTTTAATATGTGACTTTTATTATTAACATACTAAGATTGTGAAGAGAAATAATTGCAAGATGAATCACTATAAGCAACAGAAGATTAAATCAATATTTTTAGAGAAACAAGAAGTAGCACTGCCCCCCCATAGGTATCCTATGTATCACCTGTTGTATCTTGTTTGAGAATTTCTACTTCTACCACCTACTAATATTTAATATCTGATTTAATCACAATAGCATATTACACATGGGGAGACCAAAGATCAGAGAGTTTGAATAATTTATTCAACCCCATAGTGTTAGAAAGTGATAAGGTAAGAATTTGAACCTGGGCAGTCTGTTGAACAAAGCCTGAGCTATTTGTTATTATGCCTCTCACCAAAATATGTTATCTCCTGTGGATAACCTAGTCAGCAGGACTTGAACTGGGGGAAGAAGGAATTTTAGGCTTCAGTATAATGATTGTAAGAATTTTAAGATTTAAGAATTTTGTAAAAGGACAGAATAGATTCTTGAATTTCCTTCCAGCTTTGTAATTAACTTGTAGATTGGCAGAGGAAATTTCACAATACTCAAACAATAAAATGGAAACAGTATAAATAAACGAGTTCACCTAATTTCAAATTTAACTAATATATGTCATTAAGCAGGCTTTCTTTTCTCAATTTAAATGGAACAGACTTAAAGACATGATTTTAGCATGAGTTGTTTAGAAATCTAATCAGGGCCCCATAATAGTTTTGTTGGCCTGGGATAAGTGGGTGCTCTGATCTAAATAATTAGTACTTTTTGCTTAATGTTACCAGATTAGCATCTTCATCCTGGTTGATTGTTACCAGGGTGGTTTCCTGCTTGTGATAGAGAAGCTATTATTATTATTTCTGCATTTTGTATGTGTTCAGCAGCCCAGTAGTTTCACTTACAAAGCTGGCTGGTGTGTGGCACACACAAATAAGATTTGTGTAGAAAAGAACAGCTGTGTAAAATACTGCCTTTGGAAAGGCAAATTTACTGAGATAGTGATTATAGCGCATGAAGCTCAAGGCATAACCATAACAATCGTAGGGCCATTTCTCTCCCTTGTGCAGTATTTTATATCTATTGCCCTCAGAACAAGAAGACAGTGTGCATTCATGGTAGCAAATGCTATTTCCCATTCTGTAAAACTGATTTTATTGCAACCTCCTGCTTTTAGTTACTGAAAACCTGCCAAAAGTTCTCCTTAGAAGGTAAAACTTAATGCTTGGCCTTTCTAAAAAATACTGTTTGAATGAAAGAGTATTATTTAAGTTCTAAAAATGTGGTAATGCTTAATTTGGTATATTAACCATTACTTTTACTTTTTAAAATGTTGGATTGTATAAATATTGCTTAAGCAAATCTTGCATATCCGGATGTTCCAGTTTAGAGTCTACAGAAGGTAAAATGACATTTAAATGTGTTTCCCCCACTGGCGTGCCAGAATTTAAACTTGTGTCACTCAGATTTATTTAAAATAAGCATAAATCTTAAAAGGTTGATATTTTTGTTAAATTTTAGGTAATAATTTTGTTGAAAGATAGTAGTTGGATCATGCATAGTAAGCTTTTTAATTGGTGATAATGTACCTATATTCAGAATCATTTTCCTATACATTTTTAAACCTGTGACTTTCTCATCTTGTTTAGTACAAACCTTGAGGTTGTCAGGGAGGATGCTGGTAGATATTTATGCACGTTCATCTTTATATTGTGTTGAAAAGGGTGAGTCATTAGTTAGGCTTTAATTCCTTCAGTGTAGTTCTCTAAACTTGCATGAATGTCTGTTAGTATTGTTCAAAGAAAAACTTTGGCTGAATTAAATTTAAGAGTTGAATTGAGCAAAGAACAATTTGTGAATCAGGAAGTCTCTGAAGCAGGAGTAGGCTCAGAGACTCCAGTGCAGACATTTGGTTGAAGATTTATAGACAGAAAAAGGAAAGTGATGTACAGAAAATGGAAGTGAGGTGTCGATTGGTGACAGCACAGCATCTGCCTTATTTGAACACAGTTTGAACAGTCGGCCACCTTTGATTGGCCAAAACTTAGTGATTAACATAACAGTAGGCCACAGTGTATTTACATCTCCCTTTAGGTTACAGTTCATGATGTACAGAGAAACCTTCAGGCGGAACTTAAAATATGTAAGGAGGCAGCTTTAGGCTAAACCTGATTTAACAGTGTAATTTGTTTTCATTCTACTTTTAGTAGCTCTCTTGTTAAAGATTTATATATACAAAAGCAAAAAAAAAAAAAAAAAAAAAGACCTTTTATTTTTGTGCTTGTTCAGTGTTGACACAGCCAGGTGTTTCATAAACATTACAATACTTGATCTTCATGGCAATACTACCCCTCTGTCCTAAATGCAGAGCCCTTGATGCCGAAACATCATGTGTCTTCTCGATCAAAATCCAGTAATCAAAAAAAAAAAATCAAGTATTAGATTGTCCACTTTCATCTCATCTTAGAAATGATTTATACCGTATTCTTCATCTCATTAAATATTCTAGGATATTTTTAAAATTAGTAATCTAGGAGTATTGTGTAAAACTTAGGTGTGAGAATAGGTTGCCTTAATTATACTGTAATCCATGCTTATTTAGACAATTACTTCTTTTAGTCATATTTAAATTTTGTTTCTCTAGCAATTTTGTTAGCTGATAGATATCATCAAAAAAATGTTAATTTTTTGAGGATATGGGTTATATCCTTATTTATATGTGTTTATATATTTATATGTTGGTGTATATATATATGTATATATTCTCTACAGAAATGGAGAAAAAATTTGTTTTAGTTTCATAAGCCTTTGTATTATACTGTTAATTTCGAAGTCTGTTTTCAAAATTATATATAAATAGTTGAGAGAAACATTTCTCAACTTTATATAAACCAGTAGGGTCAAATATTTAGCTTGAAATGAAGATACAGGAATGCATATATTATACCCAGTAATAGATTACTTAGAACCTGGGCTTGAAATGGCTCAAGAGGACATATCACTTGCTTTCATAGAGTCATGGCATCATATTAATCCAATTCATTACTACCATATTTTTCCATTTTGCTACACTGAGTCACAGCAGAGGCAGAACCATTTATTCTTTCTCAATTTCCCCCACCCTGTCTCAATTTCCTCTCTCTTTCTTTTACACAGACACACACATCTATCTTCCCCTCTCTTTTCTTGTCTTTTCAGCATTAGTTTTGAAAATATGGTCCACATTCATTCTCAATTTGGAAACTCTTCACAGAAATTACACACAATAACTGTTGAATGGCAGGCAAATTGATAATAAGATTGCTGCTCTGCCCAAGATATCTCCTGCTCCTGGAATCTCAAAGATTCAGCAGGCTCTTTGTATGTTTCTCACCCTCCATTCAAGGTTCAACTTCTTCCATGGTTCTGTGCATGGGAGTAAGACACTTCAAATGCGCAGGCAAAGAACTCTTTCCTTGGGATTGGTAGCAGACCACTGAGATAGAAATAAGATGACTGCCTCCATGCATGAAAACACATTTTTGCCTTTTGTAGCATCTCCCTTTGTTAGAATAATTTGAGACTAGCCATAGCAAAGTCTAGAGCTAGCTTATTATTTTGTTTAATATATTCATTTTTTTAAATAATCGATCAGAAAACAAACAAAAGAGCCTTTTGTAATGTTTTTCGAAGGGCAAGTAACAATGCCACTTAATGGAATAAAATCAAAGTTTCCACAATAATTTTTAAAAATTACTTTTTGTTTTAGTCATTGCTAGAAAAGAACTGTTAGGTAACTCTCTACCCTGCCTGGTATTAGATTAGAATTAGAAATTTAAATCTAATATAAATTTAAATCTAATGGGAGAGAGATTTCTGCTGTGTTAATAATCTCTTTTTCTCTCCCGTTTCTCCCTCCATTCCCTCCCTGTCTCAAAATCTCTTTTCCTCTTCCTTCTTTCTTGCCCCCTCTTCTCCCTCTCTCTTCTTCTCCCTCTTCCTGTGTGTTTTCCTGTATATCTATGCATATATACATATGTGTATATGTATCAGATATTCTATCCATTTATTATTCTTTTCTCCTGTACACAAATAGTCTTTGGACTTCAGTAGGTGTGAAAAGTTAGTATGAATATTTCTCAGTGATATTTAAAATATAATTAGTAGTATATTCTCATCAATTTTATGAAAAATTTGGGACACCTTTAACATTTGGTACATTTTTCTATTCTTTATTGTTTCTCTCCCCAGATTTTTTGTCTCCCCTAAACAGATATTTTTTTTTTGCAAAATAAAATTGACTCAAATAGGCTCTTAATTTTTAAACTATTTCAAAAATGAACTTTATGGAGCCAATTCCCAAGGGCATTCTTGAGAAATAGTTGTGGTTCTGTTGCTAGGAACAAAGGTCTGTCTTTACTGAGGCCTGGTGTGATGTGTTTATGGTATTTGTGTTATGGCCACCAAGTCTATGCAAAAAAAGGATTCCAGAGTAACTCTCTGGGTTTGAGAGGGATATCGTTGTCACCAGTTGAGATAATTTTGGTCACAGTTGTAGTCATTTGGATAATTGTCAAAGTGACTCTAAAAATATTATGATAATGAGAAAAAAAGTTAGTATAATTTTATACGGTAGAAATACCTGTACCTGGTAGTTCTTTAAAATTAAGCAATGTATTTGATAAAACAAACCCCAGCATTTTGAGTTACCTGTTACTTTTTAATTGTGTTTAATTTTAAGGTTATAGGTATGTTATGAAATGTTGACTATATTTTCTTCTTCCTTTGTAGGTAACCCATTAACCCAGGAGAGACCAAGTGATCCTCAAGGCTGATGACAAGGAACATACGCATAGGAACTTAACTCCTGAGGTGATCTTGAAGATTTTTATACCACTCGAAAGAGGCACCCAAGAGTCTATTTCCAAGGGATTTCATGGCCTCTTCTTGAAATCAAGACTTTTTAAAAGTCAGACATGAACTTCTATGTCATGAAGATTTCAGCAGATTTGAACTGTGTTCAACTTGTAAATTGTTAAAAGAATTTGAAGTTGCTGTCTGTGGAGCTGGTGAAGAGTTGTTTTTTTCAGGGTGATGTTGGAGACAGTCACCTTTTGAGTTATCGGCTCCAGATGTGACTACTTTTCTTGCTTCTGCAAGCTGTATCCCAAGGGCACTGTGCTTCTGTCCTGGATGTGTTCCTGGGTCCTATATTCATTGGCTAGTGGGACTATACATGGCTTTAATGACGTTTTCTTTGAGAACTTTTCCTCTGGCATGGTATAGACTGAGACAATTTTATTTATATCCAAATCTTGGAGCTCAGAAAGCCTACATGTTTTAACATCTTAAAGTTGCTTTTGTTAAAGGAATGGAAATATATATCCATTGGTAATAATGTTGGCAAGTAATAGTTATCTGAATATATCAATCATATAAGAATGTATAGACAAGCTGACATGTTTCCCTAAGGCTAACAACACCCTGCTGCAGCTCTTTGTCAAATAGGTAGTAGTTAGAACTGGATTACCATTTTCATTATATAATACTTTGTACCTCTAGAGCGCTCTCCCTTTCTGTTTTCTTTTTTTTTTTAAGTGGGCTTTTCTTTAATTTTATTTTATGTTTACTTATTCCCTTCACAGAAATCAGCAGTGAGCAGTCAAGTTACTGGATAGACTTCAGTTTCAAAAAGTTGCCAGGGATGCATGTGAGTTTCTGATTTCTTAGCTTGAACATTATTCACTTAGATTTTTTCTAGTTTTTTTTTTTTTTAACTTTCTTATCTCATTTTAAAAAACGATCTTTTGCTTGATCCCAATGACTATTTGAATGCTTATATATTTGTTCAATCTGTTGATAGAAAAAATTGTTCATTTTCCTCAGTCTCAAATGTATAAATATTTGCTTACACTTTTTCTCATTCAGACAGCTTGTTAGGCCAGTATTTTGTGACATTTTTGTAGCCATTTGAACATTTGTGTTTTTGGTTTTACAGGAAAGTCATAAATATTTAAAGGCCTTAAACATGTATGTAGTTTTTTTTTAAGTTATTATAGAATGTATAATTTTATACTACATTTATTTTGTTTCATTTGTGATATGAAGGGAGACAAGAATGAAAATTGCATAGCCATTCTGTAACAATATTGTGTAAACCTATAGTTTGAAGGAATGCAAGAGAGGGATTTCTGTGTTTTACTCATTTTAGACTATCCAGAAGATGCTTCTGAAATTGTCCTATTAGAATTTCCATCATGTTAGAGAAGGTATGGAAATATCTTGCAATCAAAAAACTCACTGACATGGTCAATTACACATACGTTGGTTTCCAGGCTGGCGGCCCACATGTACTGGGGAACTTTGGTCTATTAGTTCTTGACAATATTCAAAGACCAATACACTACTCAGACACTTTCCTGGGAAGAACAACTAAAAATGTAAAACTGGTTAAAAATCTTATCTGAAACGTTACATCTCACATTGAACTAAAATCCACTATCTCATAAGTTCATGGAATGAAATGACATTCTGCCTCCATTTTAATTATGCATAAAATGAATTACATGGTTTTGAGTGGATTTTCACAATGGCTCAAGACTATATGAAATTATAAAAAAGGAATAGTGGTTGTCCTGGAGTTTCTGCATCAATTAGAATATAATTAATTTCTTTGTAACCAAGTGAAGAACTATACATTTTGGAAAATATGAATTTGTCCTAGGTTTGTTTGAGATTATAGATCATGCTTTTCATTTTTTAAACTATGTTCTTTAACAACTGGAAACTCTGTATTATATACAAGTGTAATACATGCATACAATAGAAAAAAAATACATGGAATTTCAAATATACTAACTAGATTATCCCTAGTAGATTAATGTTGTGACTATTCAGAAAAGGTGAATAAAATTGGGATATAAAATGGGCTCTCTTTCATAAATTACGTTTAGAGATCTGTTTTCTGCGTTTTATTTTAAAAGCACTTCAGTTATTATCCAGGAAAACCTCTGAATTCCTGGGGAAGATAACATAAATTCTTTTTTTTTTTTAAAATAAAGATTCATGGCAAATTTTGCCATTTACACATGATTCCAATATTTGACTTGCTTCTTTGCCAGGATACAATTGAAATAGATACATTTACATGTGTGCTACTTGCCCATCTTGATTATCAGCACAACTGGCATAATTTGCTAGCAATATGTAAAATGCATTTTATGAAAATTGTTAAAGATAATGCCTTATCTTTCAAAATATGTAAGAAAATATTCATCAGAATCACAAATGTGACTATAATTTAATCTTTAAAGTTTTTAAAAAACACGTTATATTTTGAAATAGATTAAGATTCACAAGCTACAAAAAATAGCACAGAGGGTTTCTTTGAAGACTTTCCCCTTCTTACACAGTGATAACATTTTACAAAACCATAGAACATTGTCAAAACCAGGAAATTGACATTGGTATAATACTCTTAATTCAATACAGACGTTATTCAGATCCCACCAGTTTCACATGAACTGTGTGTGTGTGTGTGTATGTGTATATGTGTGTAATCCTTTTAGAATTAACTATATACTCATCCATTGTAATATGCTGGCACATGTATTAGAATACAGTGTGAGAGCATGGACCAATGAGTGACAATGATTTGTGGTCATTCTTTTGAAGTCCTCTATTTTGGAATAACATCCTACAGCTTTATTTTACTTTTTTTTTTATATATACACTCTTGTTGCCTTAACACAATAGAAACTTCCAGTTTTAACATCAGAGAGTACTATATGTGATTTCAAATATGGTATTGTTTTTAATGAGTAGGAAGAAAACTGAGAATCTGCATCTATGATTAAAATAGAAAATTTTATTTTGTTCTTTATATTCCTCAACAATTCTTGCACTATTTACAACCAGTGCTATATAATTCAACTGTGACTTTCAATAATAATCACTAACAGGATAGTAATTAATTGAGTGATTAAGTGAGACTTGATCTTTTCAAAGTTTTGATCATTTTCTCAATTCATAGATAATGTATCCATATAAAAGAGCAATATATGCAAAGAAACAAAGAAATCAAATTGTATTTGTCAATTATCCAGCCCTTTCTCAGTTTGACTCACTAATTTAATCGGGAGAATTAGGATGACACCAGACACTCTGCTTAGAGAAAGTGAAAAGTTGGGAGAGACATATACTGAGCATCTTCTGACTCTGCTACCCACATAGAGAACTCATGGTGGAACATAACTATTTTTTATCAAAGTAAGGGTCTTTCTTCCCTCCCTCCCTCCCTCCCTCCCCCCCCCTTCCTGTCTTTGTTTTATATAAATAATGCTTTGGGAAGAGAACATCGAAATAGATATATTTAGATTTCTTACAGACTTATTTTCATTGCTTTGGCTTGCACTGTGTCAGATTGGGAAAAGTTGTATAGACATTACAATTATCTGGCAATTAACTGACAGTTACTAAATTCTTGCTAGGCCAAGCATATCTGACTAGATTGAATTTTGGGGTTAGCTAAAGCTTAGTCTTAAAAATGGCCTTTCAAATTATTTCAACTTTTCTCCTTGCCCTCTGTTTTTATGGCACTATCCTAACCAATGGGAAAATGGATACATAGAAGATTTATGAGCATTTTGTGTTTACTTTGATTTTTTTATATTTGTTTTTCTCCAATATATTGCAAGTTACTAAATGGTATGCACTATATACCTTAAGCATTTCCCTGGATGGGCTTATTTGTTATGCAAAGCAATTGAATTTTATTCTAGAAGTTATGTGAACATAGCAGGGCAGTACATGTCCTGTAAAGCTGTGTTTTACAGATTTTAGCAAAAATGTATGTGAAAGTCTTAAAGAAGAGAGGTTGTGGGCATGCAAAGAAATTAGAAAGGATTAAAATAATCTAGGGGAGAGCTATTGAGAGTCTGAGTTTGGGCTATATGACTGACGAAAATTGGAAACTATGACTCTCAATCCTGGTTGCAATTTCAGTTACTCGAGAAGCCTTAAAAAACACCCATGCCCAACCAACTCTCTGAGATTCTCTAAATTGGTCTGGGATTAGGGTCTGTGCAAAGGTATTTCTAAAATAGTTTCACAGCTAATTCTAGCATGCATCCAGAATTAAGAGCCTCTAATGAAGGTTTTTGCCAAGGTTGAGGAGATGGGTGAAATAATTGTTGAATGAAAGGGAGATGAGGAAGAAAACTACAGGAGGTCCTGAGCTTACTAAAATGGAATAACAGAAAATCAGTTAAACATGAGAGAAAACCTTGGAGGTAAAGCAGGGTGAGGGGCAGATGGAGAAAACAATGAGTTCATTTTTTAAGTCTATTGAGTTTAAAGTGCCAATGACACATTCAGAGAGATCATGTTAGATAAGAACTGAACAGGTTTTATTGGATTTGTAATTAGAGATTATTGTTGGCCTTGGAAAGAGCAGTTTCAAATGGGATGCCTGTAGAATTGAGATTTCAGTGGGTTGGAGAGTGAATGAGAAATTTGAAAGTGGAACTAGCATACATAGACTTCTGTTTCAAGGGGAAGTGAAAAAGAAAGGTAGGGTAGTGTCTATGCTGAGGAAGCAGAATTAAAAGAGAGTGTAATTTTCTTAATAAGAGGGAAATAACAGTATGTGTACATATGCTACAATAAAGGAGGCAGGAAAAGAGAGAGAGAAAAGTGTAGGAGTGAAACACAGTAATCCATGAAGGAAGGGTTATCCATATTTAAATGGAAAGCAATGCATACTATATGCAGAATAAGGAAGAAGTTCCTTAGGAAATCTTATGGGATAGAACAGGGAAGAGGCATTTGGAGTTAGGCCTTTGGTGGCCTTCAACAGAGCGGTGTTGGTCGTATGATAGCACATAAGTCAAAGAGCAATCATCAGAGTAATGATTAGCACATGGGTGATTAACAGTTTGTGCCTGAGCTACTGGTACTTAGACAGTTAAGTTGTAGCTCCAAGATCATAAATAAATAAAAGAGAAAAAATTAAGTTCAGCATCCTTATTTATTTGTAAAATGGAAATGCTTTCACTGTCTACCTTATAGAATTGTTGTGAAGATTCAATGAGTTAATACATTCAAGGAGCTTAGCACAGAATCAAATAATGGTAACTATTTGTTAAATGGTGGTTCTTTCATTGCAAAAGATATCACAGTTCTGTTTGCTCTTCAATTGCACAAAAATCATGTTGACAGAAAATAATAGATTCATATTATATGTGACATAAAAGGGTTTGGGGCCAGCTGGTATATGTGCTAAATAAGAGAGAAATGTGGGCAGGTGTTATATTTAAATCACCTTTTTTTTTTTTTAATTCTGTGGCTGAAAGGAAAGAAAATGAGTAACCTTAGTAGCAGACTAAGTGAAAATATTTTTCTGACAGGAGAGGCCAGAAGAGTTTATTGGCCAACGGCAAAGAGTCAGTGGAGAAAGAGAAATTGATTTAAAAACGAAATGGATCAACATCCTGGAGGAAGAAATAGTTGAGGATGGGAATATTAAATGGAAGTGTTAGTGTGAGAGAGGAATATACACTTCTGTTTGATGAGATAAATGAACAAGGATGAGAGAAGCTAGAGAGAAATTTAGAAGTGAGGCCAAGGGAAATAATACTTAAGGGCCTCTGGGCTGAGAGAATGACATACACAGGTCTTCAGAAGACAAGATTTATCGGTTGAGCGTACAAGGAATGGACTTGGGTTTTCTGCTCTTCCCAATGCGAGCAGAAAATGTCTGAAACGCGCTTTGGTGATTCTAGATATTGAGAGCTCAAAAGATAGTAAAGGCACGATATAGAGCACTTAATGGGTAGAAATGTGTCACTGTCCATCAGTGTTGGCAATCTGGACAGAGCAAGGGTGGAAATGAATAGCTGGCATCATCTTTGTATGAAAACAGGCAAGATTTTAAAAATGGCTGGCCTCCCTTGAGTACTTACTCTGTCACAAGTTCCTTTTAGGTACTTTACATACATTATTTAATTTACTCTTACTTGAGACGTGCAATATTGTTATTATCATTTTGTAATAAGAAAATTGGGGCATGGAAAGGATAAGAAATTTTCCTAGTGTCACATATAGTCTGTAGCAGAGCCAGGATTTTAACGTCCATAGTAGTAAATAGTAGGGCATCAGTATACTTGCCATTGAAAGGATATAGCATGACTCAGAGGGCAAGTAAAACAGACGAATTTTTATGAATCTAGGGAGGAGTAGAGAGACTAGAAATAGTTTTGAAAGTGGAGAGCAGTTTTAACAGGGAAGGGTAATAAGGGAGAGAGATCCATTAATTCATTAACAAATATTGTTGTGTTTCTACTCTGCACCAAAAGCTCTTTTAGATGCTGTGAATGAAACATAAGTGGTAACCTTTACCTTCTTTTCAAATGATAACCCTCCTGGGAGGGGTAATAAACTGAATTTTTAGCAACTTAGCTTAAGAATCTTCAGAAAAATTTCATGAAGCAGTGAAGCTGCATGGCCACACTGGAGACGGAATTGGCTGAAAGTAAAACGGGGAGATTGGGAAGAATAGGGAGGTGTAATGCTCCAAAAAGCAGCTTACCGTTTTGATAAGGGTAGATCATATTCATAATTATGAACCTCAGTAATGCCTCAGTATTTTTCAGAAGAAAGATTTCAACCATCAGTTTGTATTCTAAGGGTTTATGTTTGATTTTCAGTAGGAAGTGCAATTTTTTTCTTTGTGTCTACCCTTAATGCATCAGGGAAGATTTGTTAGGGTGGTACAGCGGTTACCTACTGCTATGCAACATGCCACTCCAAAACGTGATGGCACAAAACAATAAGCATCTATCATACTCCCAAGTCTATGAGTCAGCTGAGAGGGTCTGCTGGTCTTGGCTGGACTCACTCCTGTATCTGTTGGTATCTGTGATTGTGCAGGAAGTTCTGCTGAGTTTGTCTAGACTTTCTAAAATGTTTTGAGAGTATCTGGCTGAAAACTGGTTTAGGATGGTTTTACCTGAAACAACTAAGCTTGAGAACCAAGTGGTGTCTCATCCTCCAGCAAGCTAGTATGGCTTGTTCTCATAGCAAAAGCAGGGTTCTGAGAAAATGAGTATAGGGAGGCCTAGGCTCAGAACTGGCATACCATTACTTTGGCCACATTCTGTTTGCTAAAGCAGGGCCAGCCCTTTTTCCTGAAGTGGAGAGACTCCACTTCTTGATGGAAGTTGCTGCAAAGTCACACTGCAAGGTTAGATATTGAAAAGATGAAGAATTAGACCCTCCCCTTTTATTTTCAATTAGTTACCGCAGTGATTTCATGCTAGTTTCATTCCCTTTAAATACAAAATTTGCTTTCTTATCTGAAGAATGTTCTCACACCTAATGTGATTTTTATATACATAAATTTAAAATTCTTTAAGGGCTCCCCATTGTCCTCATGTAAAACCTATACTCTGTATCAAACATGTATGGCATTCCATTATCTGAGCTGTCCACTTCTTCATATATACCCTGTGCCTATGCAGCTAACCCATCACACCCAAGTCCCTCTATATAGTTCTTTCAATGCATTGTTCTCCTACAGACCTCTCATTAGTCTTTGAGGTTGGACTTTCCCCCTTGTCTTCTCCTGGCCTTTCTCTCTTCATATACTTAAGTTTAAATTATCAAAATCTCTTGATGAATTAATCTTTCCACTGTAACTTTAAGTGAGTGAACATTGAGATGTAATTACAAGATTACTGTTGGTGATATTGTTTTGAAGGAAAGTTTTTCCAAAGCCAAACTCCCCAAAGGGACTTAAATCAGGGTTCTACAAAGAGTAGGTGGTATTAAATATTTAATCTTAATATATGTATATATATACACACACATACATACATATATTTATATATGTACATATGTATATACATGTACACACATATATATATACACACACATGGCTGACATTTTATAGTCTGAATTGAAAATAGTTTACACAGATTTAAAGTTGCTAATTAGGTGATTATCTGCAATCCATTTTCAAATCTTCTTTTTTGGTGAAATGATTTGAGGCAGAGAAAAATACCCCATAGCTTTCTTTCACAGTGCCTGTCTCTGTCAAGTGTCTCCTAACCCTCACAGACAGACTTAGCTGCCATACTCCTGTTGCTTTCCTTTGTAATTGCTTATTTGTTTGCTGTCTTTCTAACTTCTGCAAGCCTAATCTTTTCCTCTCAGTTATCTTGTTGTGTAATAGTGCCTGGGATGCAGCAAGCAACCAATACATTGCTTATTAAAGGAATCATTGCATGATTTAATATATACTACACAGACACACTCGGTAGTATCTGAGTTTGATTTTTGTTGATTGACTGACTTATCCTTACTTAGAAATGCTGAATATCAGCTGTTAGGGAATAGTCTGGCAAATGGAGCGTGATTGTGATTGTGATTTGCTGGGCAAATGTCGTGTTAATATTTTTGTTTTCTGGCTGATAGTTAAATCCCTTATACTGTATATCAAAAGTGCCACAGCTTAATAGTCTGAGGGATTAAATGACTCCTCATAATTTCTGTGTTGCTAAGTGGCAGAAGGATATTATCTAATCACTGTTGTCAGCGTATGCTGGTGAACTCTTATGGAAAGCATTTTCTTTTCTAGTTTGAAAGCATTAGGAAACACACTGAAATTACATTTTGTAATTTTTTTTCTGGAGTCCACAGTCTATTTCAGTGCTATTTCACTGTCAGTCATTTCAAGTATTTTACTATAAATGCCCCCCGTATTGCTCACCTTTTCTGTTGAATGCTTTGTGTGTGTGTATGTGTGGGTGTGTGTGTGTGTGTGTGTGTGTGTGAACTGCTTCTGGGATAACTCTTACAATGTTAATTTTTGAATTATTTGCTGTTTTGTTGTGACAGCTACATATGTATGTTGTCATTGTGTTTAAACACTAATAGATGGTTAAGATTTTGTTGGCTTATTTCTGATAGCATTTCTAATGATACTACGTGAAACACATTTAACACTCTACATTTTACCTCTGGCCAAACATTAGGCCCCCTTTTCTTGTCTCATGATTCCCATTTAGTTTTCAAAAGCTAAAAAAGCCCATTTTTTCTTTTAAATGACTCATTATTGGAACCAGTTTCAAAGAGAACTGTGTGGCAGTTAAGAAAGAAAAGGTATGAGATACCTCTTTCTGTTCCTTACAGGTTTACTCAGAAAGAATACTTGAAAATAGATTACACATAATTACTTCACAAGGAACTTTTTAAAATCCAATTACAGGATTTCTAATTTAAGTGAAAAAATGGGAAAAAATGAGCTCCAGTCTCACTTAAATCCATTGTGCTTCATTTGCTCGCATTTAACTGTGCGAGGACTTTGTAATAGCACCGTCTCCCTATAACAGGATTCCACAGATAGCATTATGATGAATCTCTTGTATGTGTTCATTTAATTTCAGGGGTTGCTGCACTAAACAATAAACCAAATTTGAGAGGCTGAATCTGGATGTATCTTGTCAGTTTCTTTCCCAGTCAGTTCAATCAAATGTCATTCTATTCAATTGAATATACACAGGGTGAATTTCAAGTAAGAGAAAATTTAACCTGAGTGACAGATTTTCCCTAAAAGTTACTTTTGTTTGTTGATTTCATCTTTTTTTTCTCCTTTCTTTGATGTGAAACCACACAAGGAAATGGAAATCAGAATGTCAATTCTGCTACTGCTTGCTGTTTCTGACTTACGCTTTTGGATGAGTGAAAGTAGTTGCTTCACATATTCCTGATGTGGAAAAGTGCAGGATATGCCCTGCACAAAAATCCGGGAAGCACTATTTACAGAGACCATTATGTACATGACACTAACTATAATTGTATGATGCCCATCTTGCATGATTGTAAACAGAAGACCGCTGAGCTTCCCTGTTTAGAAAGAAGTATTTGGTTCTTGCTTTCTTTGAAAGGAATGTAGAGAATGAGAATGACAGAAGTTTTGATTTGTGATTTAGGCATTATTTGAAGGCACTTCAGGGATTGTGAGCCCTGAGCTGATACATTGTGACCATAGGCACATAAGTTAAATTCTTTGGGCCTTAGTTTTCTCATCTGTTAGATACAAATAATATCTGTTCTAATGATGCAGGATTTTTTGCTCCTTCGTTGAGCTAAATCTGGTCCTTGTCTCACAACCAAGAAAAATTAGGCACATGGACACACTGAAAAGTAAGGAGGGCAGAATTTATTAAGCCAAAGGAAAGCTCTCAACAAAGAGAGGGGTCCTGCATGCAAGTTTTCACCTCACAAATTGAATACCAAGCCATGACACACGAGTTAAAGGGGTCAGGCTCCTCCCTTGCAAAAGGCATGAATTCCTGGTGGCTCCACCCCGTTCTTTCAGTGCGCATGTGGGCCTTTAGTCTGAGCCACTTCACATTGACTGATTTCTCTTACTGCACATGTATTAAGGGATGGAATTTTTCACCGTGGGCATGTTTAGGCAAGACCCCTGTGCACAATGACATGGATGGGTTGGAGGTTCTCTGGGGACCCTTTCCTGTTTGTTTAGGCATTTGGCTATCTCCTATCTCTATTATTCCCTCCCCTAAAGAAGTACATTTAACTACCATTAGAATAACGATAAGGAAAAGGAGGAAGACCGATCTTGACAGCTTACTGCTGACAAGGGCACCGTTTTGAGGAAACAGTAGTCAGATATCCCTCAGAGGCCTATCTGAGGGTGCCTGGTAAAAAGGAGGCTATCATTTGAAGCTCTAGTTGCATGACCATTTGCAGTTCATGGCCTGATGACAAGAGGAGACAAACTAGGTTATTAGAAGACATGGATTAAAGCTAAACAAGGAGGGTTAAGGACAGCTAAAAAATCTTGAGGATGCCTACACAACCAGATAACTGGTGGCTATAGTTACGCTTATTAAGATTTGGGTGCATGGGGCTCGGCTTTGGTTAGTTCCCTTGGTCTTATTTTCCCAAACAAAGAAATCTCTGGGTTATGGACACCCTATTTATTCCTATTACCTGGCAGGATTTGCAGAATAATTGCCCAGAACTAGAATATTGATCCAGATTTTTACATTACCCATCCCTTTTTGTTTTTTCTGAGCTGCAGACAGAGATTGCTGGTTGGTTCACAGGAATAAGCAGAGTTAGTTTGAAATGTGGGCAAAAAACTTAAAAACAACTGAGTCTAGAATTTAATGACAAATGTATAAGTTTTGAAACAAAATTTCTCTCCTGTCCTTATTTTTGTTAAAAACTAATCGTAATAGGACTGAGTTGTTTGCAAAATAAACTTTAGTCTTATACTTGGCCTGATTATTTGCATAAAATGCATCAAGAATAGCTATTTTTATACAGGTTTTTAAAATTTACTTTGATAAAACTTTGCTCCACAAGGAATCTCAGATAGGACTTTTTAAAGCTAAGCCCAGCCATGGATTTGTACTCTCAAATACCTATGAGTTGGGTGAATTCCTGTCTTCTTACAGTCCCAAGGACATGGGGTTCCTGGGCCTGTTAGAAAGTGGTGTTCTTTACTCACTACAGGTTAGGAACTCTGTACAGGGACTGTGTAGACAAGGTATGAGGCCAGTTTTACCAAGGGGCTTTTATCAGCTCTGCAAGTTGAGCTTGATTCCTTAAAAGGAAGCATACCCTTCCAGTCAAAGCCTTGGTAAAACAACCAGTTTCTCCAATTGCATCTTGTTGCAAAAGAAAATGACATCTTATTGTACTGATGCAAATAACCATATTGCCATAAGTTAAGAATACTCAAGGATAGTCTCCAAATTCTGGAGGAATCAGGTAGAGAGACAAACATGTTCCAAATTTTGTTCACAGAAGTGTAACTTACTCAATTTTTAAAGACTATAAATAGCTTAACATAAAAGATTCCTTCACTCTGAAAAAATAAAAAAACAAGGATCAGCAATGTTTTAAGGAAAAGTTACAAAAAGATTACTTCAGTTTTCTATTAATTCCATCCATTTAATTAACCATAATTCTGCTTGATATTCCCAAACATTTCAGCTCTTCATGAGTCCTGTATGTTTTTTCTTTATTCCAATACCACAGTCTCCAAATTTATCAGGAACTTGCATTTGAGAGCACCTGTCAAAGTTCCATAGATGTATATAAACCATCTTTTGAAGAGGATTAAAAGCAGACCACAATTATCTGTGAATAACAAAATGTCCAGGGGAGTTACAGTTAGAAACACAATTGACAAAGAAATTTGATTATTTCAAATATCACTTGTGAGGTGACAATCAAATATCACTTGCGATTATCATCTCACAAGTGACACCAGAATATTTAATTAAAATGTTAATAAAATTAATATTTTTCATTTGCCAATCTCCTAATTGGATTATTGGCCTCTGGGTATGGACCTTTAAGAGCAGAGCTTGGAAAGCATGGAGTTTTTAGGGACTAATAAACAGGTATAGCTGGAAGATAAAAACATTTTGAGAGGGATCTATTCACCTCTAATTCCTGGGGTTAAATAAGGAAAACAGAGGTTTCTCTCAAAATGGAATCTGTGGTACCTTTTCTGTTTTTCCCAAGGAGTCTCAGGCCATCAGAAATTACCTTGCTGCCTCTCAAGGGTTCATTCAGAGTGTCAAGACAAGGTGGAAAAAAGTTATTCAGTTGACTTCAGAAATTTTTTTTTTCAGCAAAACAAAATCCAAGAAGAGAAAAACATAAAGGTCATTTAAATGTATGTATAACTTGGATATCTACTTTAAATTAAGCTGAGCACTTTTTAAGGAAATCCTTTTAAATCTCTTATTACCAGACTTTAGCCATGCCAAGTGGCCAATATTTCTGGCTTTTGAACTTTATCAAAAGTAACCTCACAAGTGACACCATAAAGCCTCAATTAAGACATGCAAAGCACACCAGATTGGCTACAGCTTAAGCCTAACCTCATAAGCCCTTTCTCATTAATCAAAACTTAACAGTGAATATAAACAGTGATCCTCATTCCTTTTACTAGTTTTCACAAGTAGAAAGGTTAAAAGTCTGGTAAAAAAATAAAAATAAAAAACAAATTAAAAAAGCCCTTTTATCCTTTTTCCAGCATGTCAGGATTCTGAGTTTCCTTCCCCAGAGTTCAATTCTAAGCTGACCAGTTTAAGGTTTGAGAAATTAACTCTTCTCAGTTTGAAAGATGCATCCGAGGGGAGTGTCCTGTAGTATGGGGACACAATTACCCATTTGTAAAGAGAGGACAGAGGAAGAAAAAGGAAAGAAGAAGGTGTTTGTTTTCAAAGGATCCCCAGGTGTTCGGAACGCATTCTAAAGGGGGACAGACTAAAGATGAATAGCTACTCATCTAGAAAGAGGGGAGCAAAGTGTCCCTGGTTCCTTTCTCTTCCTAGAAAATACTGGGGTTCATGAGAGAGAGAAGGAAAAAAATCCTCTTTTCTTCTTCTGTCCTTATATACCCAAGTCCTGGTGACCTCGACAGGGTGCCACCCATGGATGCCAATGCAGCCTTCACCCCTGCTAACAGGAAGACTAGGGGGTGAGATTATCCATTCTAACTCATGCACTGACTTTGCCCCTGCTATCAGTAGCCTTTGAGTTCCCTGCACCTCATTTAAGTCATGGTTACTAACATGACCTCTATTCATGAAACAGGAGGGTTGGCTTAATTGGCAAGAATTAGTCATGCTCATCTGCCGTGTGCCTTTTTTTTTTTTTTTTTTTTTTTTTTACAGAGTCTTGCTCTGTCTCCAGGCTAGAGTGCAGTGGCGCAATCTCAGCTCACTGCAACCTCTCCCTCCCGGGTTCAAGTGGTTCTCCTGCCTCAGCCTCCCTAGTAGCTGGGACTACAGGCACATGCCACCACGCCTGGCTAGTTTCTTTGTATTTAAGCAGAGATGAGGTTTCAATCATATTGGCCAGGATGGTCCCGATCTCCTGACCTAGTGATCCACCAACCTGGGCCTCCCAAAGTGCTGGGATTACAGGCATGAGCCACTGCGCCCGGCCTCCTGTGCCTTTTAACCTTTATCGTTATCGGCCTTTGGATCCCTCAGATGCAGTTTTCTTTCTCAGGGCTTTGACCCAAAGCTTGGAATTGAGTTTGGGAATATAGAACTGTGGCGGGGGGAGGGGTGCGTGCATGGACTCATCAAGCCCCAGGTGAACCTCACCAGACTGGCTGTTGCCTCCTTATCAATAAGATGAATGCTAAGGTGAAGCTGTGGGATTGGGTCCTCAAAGAAGAGAAGAATGGTGTGCTGTGAATTGGGGTCCTGGTCTAATAAGACACCTTTCAAGAGAAATTCTCTTACATAAAAGTTAACTCCTGACAGGGTGGAGGAATAAAAACAGCTTAAGTGCTGGTGGGGAAGATGCGTGGGGGAAGAACCTCTTATTCTGGTGCAAATGGGTTTCTCCAACAGGGAGAGAAACTTCTAATTGTTGTCCAACAGAGTTGGATTTCTCTGTCGGGGGAGGGGAAGACTCTGTGAATGTATGGTGGGGAACATTGGCCAGCTGGCTGCATGGGGCCCGGCCCAAGGCCATCCTGGGGCCCAGACAGTGGTTGTGGTCAGTTCCCCTCTCTGTGGCCATTGGGTGCCACACACGCATGTGGCAGACATGGCCATGCTTCCCAGTTGGGAGGGAGGGTGGGGCGAGGAGCTGCCATTCACCCATCCCTCATGCATGCATGCCTGTGGCCACTGTCTCATGACCAGAAAAAACCAGGCACAGGAACACATTGAAAAGTGAGGAAGGCGTAATTGATTAAGTGAAAGAAAAGCTCCCAACAAAGAGAGGGGTCCTGCGTGCAGGTTTCCACATCACAAACAATACCATGCCACCAAACACGAGTTCAAGAGGCCAGTCTCCTCCCCTGCATAAGGAGCAAATTCCCAGTGGCTCCACCCCATTCTTCTAGTATGCATGTGGGCCCTTAGTCTGAGCCACTCCACATTGATTTATTTCCCTTACTGCGCATGTGTTAAGTGAGGAAATTTTTCACCATGGGCATGTTTAGGCAAGTCCCCTGTGCATAATGACCTGGGTGAGTTGGAGGTTCTCTGGGGACCCTTCCCTATTTGCCTAGACATTTGACTGTCTCCTGCTTCTCACTACCACTGAGGATATTATAAAGATTAAGTGAAAGATTGGTTCGTTTTCTGCAAAGTTAAAATGCTAGACAAATATGTGTTCTAACATTATTATCGTTATTACAGTGCGCAAGAGAAGACACATAGCTCTTGATGCTCTTGGTGAAATCTGCATAACATTTTCTCTCAGTGAGGGCTATTAAGCTCTAACATTACATTGTTAATTAAAACAAGTTCACACTATACTATGGCTCTTACAAGCTTTTAATTTTATAATAATTATAGACACATTTTCTTTTAAACATTCATAGATATAAGTAAATATTATATGTTTATGACACTTTTATGCTAGTCTAACCATGGATCAGATTATATTTGATCTTTCTCTCCCAATTATAAATGAAACTGGCTTTCTTCAAAGACCAGCTCTGAGTCAGTTAGCAGTCTTATTTTAATTAAATATTTACTTCACAAGCATTTATTTGGAGCTATCATATATGGTTTTAAGTTTTCTACACATTTTAACTCATTTAATCCTCATAGCACTCTATGAAGTAGGTACACTTATTGTCTGCATTTTACTGATGGGGCCATTGAAGCAATCAGCAGTTAAGTAATTTGCACAGGTTACATAGCTAGTAAGTGGTGGAGGAAGATTCAAATCCCTGACATCTGGCTACAGAGCCTTGCTCATGATTACAGACATGTTATCAGTCATGGAGTTTCCTAAAGCCCTGGATAGGAAAATGCTGTAAATCATGTGAGAAATATACGATGATGCCCCTAATTTCCTAAGTCAGTTGATTTGAATGCTGTACAAACAAGGCCAACATTAAAATCCAGATCCTCAGGAAGAACTTTCTATGTAGATCCATGCTGTTTATCCAGATCATGTCTCCTATGGACTAGAAAAAAAAAAGAAGAAATGAGCAATATCCAACAGCACAAGTAGATTATCATGAGCTCCCTAATGCTGACAGGGTGTCTTCTTTGCATATTTGCATAACTATGTTAACACATGGGATGCTTTCACAACCCCAAGTTCTTTTACATCCAGCTCATTATTCCTAAAGAAATGTTCCTACCTACTATTATTAGTAGGTAAAATCTTTATAGAATTTGAACAGACTACCATATGGAGATTTATATGTCTTTTGTTTAATGTATGTGGTTTAGTCATGCTTCACTGTAGCTGTATTAACACCGTGGTCAAAGAAGTTCTATATTTCTCAGAATTATTGTGTAACCCAGAGATATACCAACTCTTTGTATTATGATCCAACGCTAATTATTCTTTCAATCTTTGGAAATGGGAACTACCTTTATTATACCTGATCTACATTACCCATGATTCCTCAATGATTATCATTCAAATGCTAATTATCATTTGGTGCTGTCATCTGAGTTATTTCATTAATTCTGAGAGATAGTTTATATGAAATGGAGCTATAAATTCATTACAATATTCTCCTCTTATACATATGCATCTGATACCTATTTTTTTCTGTGAATTACACTTCTTTTGTAGAGAAGTAATTCTTTCTGAGAGAGCAGATAGAAGTAAAACAGAAGTTTTTTTTTATTTTAAGACAAACCTACTATAATACCAGACTATTATTTAATTTAATTTCATACTTTCTAAATTCATGTGGAAATATGCATAGTTATTGTCAATTTACAGGACAAATTGATTTAGGTATATAAGTAACAATCTCAGGCCTAAAAAATAAATACAAAAAGCCGAATGTCAAATCGAAGGTTTCTCAAACTCCAGAGTATTTGTACAATGCTTTCCATTATGTTTTGTAATTTCCCTTCAACCACCTAACAGCATAATGTAACAGCATCTAGCCCAAACAGAGGGATTTTGGTTTGGTTTTAAGAGAAAGTAAAGAGATTAGTTTACTAGAATTTTCCATATCTCAGTTTATGACTTCCAGTTAGTATTTATAAAAGCCTATACTCTACAGATCAACATCCAGTTAATATTTATAAAAGCCTACACTCTACAAATCAACATTTAAAATGCTATGATCTTTTGTACATTTTTTACAGCAATTGGAGATCACTATAGAGCTCTCTGTGTAGTCACATCAATATTTTTAGGTAAACTCTTCTTCAGTTTCAATTGCTTAGTCATTCTTGAACGAACTTTCTTCCACTAATATCTCTGACTAAGGATTCCCAGAAATAAGCCTTGATCCACTCAGAAACAGAATTGAATCTTTTGCTATATCCAGAACTAATCCACTCAGAATTTCTTTGGAATGGAGAAAATATGAGAGTTCCCTAGAATTTTGAGAGTTGTTTTCACTTAGAGTCATAGTTATTGAGGTAAAATAAACTTACAGTGTTTGGTGATTTATTTCAACATGTTTTGCTTATTTCATAGAGGCTATCCTTGAAAGACAAACTATTATTCATGAAAAGCTGGGGCCTTTTATTTCCCTGGATTCTTTTATTATAGATGCAATGAGGCACAAGGTGCACACAAGATTCTAACCTGAGTTCTGTTATCATTTCAGTTAGAAATTTAATAATATATAGTAAATGTATGCAATAAAATATATTAACATGTTCTAATCACAGAGTCATGTCAAGTATAAAGAATTAAAGTTAGATTTGCATTTAACTTATTCACTTTTAGGAAATTTATACATATATAAATATTTCTTGATCCAAAATAATGATTGCAGATTTTCTCTTTTCTATTTAGACTTTCTCTCTAAGCAATGTCATCCATGCTGATGACTCTTCCAATGTGTATCTTCAGCCCTGACCTTACCCTTGAATGCCAATCACATTACCCCAACAACCTACTTGACATCTCCACTCAGATGTCTAACAGAATATGGACAAAACAGAACGTTTGATTCCGTCTCAACTCCCAAGGCTTTTTCTTTCAGTCTCCACTAATTTTGTAAATACAATCACCATATGCTCAGCTTTTAATGTTAGAAACTTAGAATCATCTTTGATTCTTTTCTTTTCTTTTCTTTTTTTATTTTTGAAAGAAAGAAAAAGAGAGGAAAGAAAGGGAGAGTGAAAGAAAGAAAAAAAAGAATGTAAGAGAGAAAGAAAGAGGAAGAGAAAGAGGGAGAGAGAACGGGATTCTTGTTCTATAGCCCAGGCTAGAA
>CAUYLG010049483.1:0-39483 GCA_963573385.1 Cacajao melanocephalus | reverse complement strand
CGCTAACAGCAAAAAGGCAGCTGACCAAATTCTAGGAAGAGAGCCCAGGCCAGACATTGGTCTGCTGGCACCTTGATCTTGAACTTTCCAATCTCTAGAACTGTGAGAGATCAATGTTGAAGCTAAAAAACACAAATATATATAAATAAATAAATAAATAAAGCTCAGATTCAACTCATTCCAGGGAATAGGAAAAGTTCCACATTGATCAGAACTGAGTCTTATATGACTATAGTCATATTGTTTAAAAGTCCTTCTGACTATACCTTTCCAAGTGTCTGACTTATGATGTGTTCCATGTTGTATAGCCTTGTACATACTTGGACTGTATAAGTATCACTTCTGAGAGTTCAGGTAGGAGGGCTGCTACGAGGGCCCACTGTCACTTCAGGGGGGTGTAGCAGTACTTGCCAAATTTAAAAGCCATTGAAACAACTGAAAATAAAAATTAAAGGTTTCCGCCCATTACTGAAAGGTATATGTGAAATCTTGCATTTACCTTTTTTTAAATAGACTTTAGACATTGACTTTCCTCTCTCTGGGAAAGCAGATGTTTGTGTAACCAGTAAAGAAAGCTGCTCTCAACAGCAGTTTTCTAATAAAAGGCTTCCTTGCTTTTCCATCTTAAAACCAGTGTTTAAGAGCTTTATGATTCTAAAATGAATTCCCTTGCTATACAAGGAAAAGGAAGAGCGATGGAATATTTTTGCAAGAAAAATGTACCTTATTTTGCCACCTTACAGTAGCCTGTTGGCATGAGTACATTGGAATGAGGAAGCTTTTATTAGGAAATAATCATTTCCAGTTCTGTTGCAGTCATTATCCCAAAAGCTTCCCAAATTCTGTGTACAGTACTGTGTCCTGGAACCTGTTTAGCAACAAGTGGGGAATGAACTGAGCTTTTGAGACCCATAGGATGGTGTGAACATAAGACCAGGTAACAGAGCTGTTCTCCTAGTAGTTTTAGGTCTTAAAAGGGGCCATTAATGCTTTCAAGTCACAAAACAATCTTTAAAGTTCTGGAGCTATACTTTGCTACAATCATATTTCACATTTGCACATACGTTAGCTTGAATGAATGGTTTAATAAAAAGCTTGCTACATTCACAATGTTGTGCAAAAATAAAATAAAAAATTAAAGCTGGTGTCTGTAAGTACTTATATGAGGTTCCGAGCCCCCACTGACAGTGTATGTTTTAGGGAAGGCGGTGCATTGAGTCACTAGCAAAACATAATTGGGAAAGTGAATCCCTTCCAAAATAATGATGTATGGTCACCACTCTAAGTAAATAGGGGTTGGGATTATCCATTTTGATAACCTGTTTTGTGTTGCTGTAACTGTTCAGTTTAGAAAATGCAGAGTTGATTCCAATTTTTCCTGCTGGTTTGAAAGAATTCATATGTCTTTCAAAGTGTGACTGATGTTCAGCAAGGAAGTGCCTTACTGGTTGAACAGGATCTGATTTGTCATTCTTTTGTTTTTGCTGAAAAACAAAATCTACTTTTAGTTAAATCAGTAATTTACAGGTACACAAACTAAAGCATCAAGGAAACAGCAAAGAAGTTGTTTCCAAGATCACATAGCCATTCACATCCAGAAATGAAATGAGACCCCTAAGACACTCCTTCTTCATTTCCATGGGGCCATTGTGGTTCTGGCCCCTCAATTTGGTCGAGGACAACATGCAGAGGATCTCAGCTGAACACAGAGCCTTCATTTGATGTCCTGTCTAAATGTGACTTCACAAAGATCTTTTAGTCAAACACTGGCTAGAACAACTCCTCCCCTGGGAGAAAAGGGTCTTTAAGGTATTTTGAGGGGAGGAGAAGGGTTAAGAGGTCTCATCCATAACTCTAAATCCCCATGCTTGGAGGAGCTCATTGACATAGTTGGTTTTAAGGGCTCCTTTGGAGCCATTATGGTGTGTCATAGTGAGACCCACTGGAGAACACTTAATTGTAGATCATTGTCCCAATGTGTTTCAAGGCCTTTTCAGGGTCTTTGACAAAGCAGCTTCCTCTGCCACTTATGGGAAACTTTTGATACTGACAAACCCAAGAATATTCTTCAGGTTTGTGCTTTTAATTAAATAACTAGAATCATCAGAGTTTTTTCTATCATCCTCTCACTCCCTTCCTTTTGAAATGAAACTCCAAATGGACATAGACCCCTGGCTTCTGGATATGTGTTGACAGCGTTTCTGTCCCTTTCTAATTTCTTTGGTTTTGAGGTCAGGATTTTGTTTTTGTTGGTAGCAGAGGTGGTATAATGAGTGGACATAGTTACCACATTCAGGGCCTATGAGCTTTGATTTCAAAATGTAATAGAAATCACATCATTTCATATGGAACCAATTTCTTCTTGCCTTCTTCCCCTGAGGAGTGAAGGAAGTATCTCTGGTATATGGTTAAATACCTGATAGATTAGACCTTCAGATAGGTTGGTGGATTAAGGCAAAGTACAAAAAAAGCTCATGTTTTCAGCTGTCTATCCTGTTTTAAGCTTCCTATTGGCCCACAGTATTCTGAATTTACCAGATTAGTCCTAATCTAATATTTAGCCCTATAATGTTTTAAACATTTTGGCCAGACTCAGTTCCCAGCTTCCACGTTGCCTATCTCTGTTAACATCTCTGCATGCATAAGAGGGCGCTCATTATGGCTGGATTGAGGGAAAACCACCAAAAGACCAATTCCCATTTCTTGGGTTTGGGAATCTAGGGCCCTAACAGTGATATCAGAATGAATTGAGAGAATCCCTCTGGGTCATAAAGATAGACTGCAGGGTCAAAACTCAACACCTTGAGATTCTTGTTGCTTAAAATTCCAAACTCATTCAAAAATGAGTTCATTTCTAAAAACGCTGAAATGCCTTCTCGTGGTTTTCCACACTGTAAAATAGAAGTTAAACTCCAGGGTCAGAAATAGTTAACAAAGAGAGCCTTTGTGCTAAGCAGGAGTCTGTGGATTGAGTTCTGGCTCAGCCAGTATATTTCTGTGTCATTTGGCTTTTTATAAGCTCATTGCCTCAGTTCCTCTTCTATAAATGGAGTTAATAATACTATTGCATTTCTATCTTATAAAATTACCAAGAAATATAGATGTGTAGTAATATAGAGGATACTTATAAAGACTGTTAACTGTGAGTCCTTTTTGCTATGTGAGATATACCAGTGAAATAAGGGAGATGATTGTTCTGGTAGAACTCTGTATGGATACAGGATACCTCATTGAACCCGATCTCAGGAATCATAGATTAGAAAGTTGTCAGTCTTTGATTTCTGCATCTCCTTGCATGTCCGCTTGCTCCCCTTTTTCAGCAAATCAACTGCCACTGTATCTTTGGGCCATGTGACCGAAAAGATGGTTACCGATGGGTTTTGATTTTTCATGTCTCAGGTCCAACAACCTGGGTAGAGACAGAATCTCTTGAGGATCTCAATTCCAGATTCCCAGGGGAAAAATTCTGATTATTTCACCCACTTCTGGAACTACCAGCTGTGGCTAGGGAATTCAGGCCACACCAAACGAGCATGGCTGCCTGGAACATGCTACTTAAATCCTATGCATATTGGGGAGGTCAGTTCCCAAAAATGATGAATGAGGCACACACCCAATGTGTTTCCACTGGACCACTCCTTTAAGGAGTAAGTTGAAATACCCAGAGTTCTTTGTATTCCTCAGAAGAAAGTTGCTTTAAGGAATGAACATAAAACTTTAAAGCAGGAAGGGATTTTAAAGTTCACCCAACTCTACCCTCCTTGTCACGTTGAAGAAACTAAGGCAAATGAAAGAGATTAGTTTTCCGTAGGTCCTAAAGCTAGTTAATAGCATCCAGTTCTCATGCTTTTAGTTAAGACCATCTAGTATATCCTTTATTCAGTTTTCTTCTGCCATCTCCCAATCGTGCATATTTCAGATGTTATTTTTTCTTTTGCCTAGAAGTTTTTGAATTATAAGAGATTTATATTTATAGTCCCTTATTTAATAGGCAGTTTAAGTTTTATAGACTCTTCTACTTTGGAAAAACATAGATAATATTTACGAAGACAACATGGAAACATGGAGAAATGCATGTGGTATACCATTACATGGAAAAAGCAAATGAATGCTTATATATAGTCGTTATGTTCAAAAACATGTAAAAATTACATATGCATATTATATCAACTAGGCTTGTTATAGTACTACCTGTAACTTTACATTTTCCTTAACACCATCACTAAATTATTTTAGCAATTAATTTTAGAAAACATATTTAAGACATATACGTCCCACTCTACTTCTCATCTTAGAGCTACCTGAACCTGTGTGTCTAATATTCTTGTGCACAAAGGTGAACTTTTTCTAACGTAAGGCATATATATTTTGGGCACAACTGGAACCTTTACTCCAGCAGTGAACACACTGAAAATGGAGTCTTCATAAATTATGATCTTAGTAGAGACTTGGCCCCAGACAGATGACCCACTAGAGGCAATAATCAGAGGATAAGATGTTTTCAGGCATGAGTAGACTCTGACTCTAGGAGCTGGGAAGAACCTTACGTCATGTAGCCTGACCACTGTGGGCTTCAGAACTGGAAAGCATAGAACATTTCCAGTGTTTAGAGGTGCAACGTGGTTGAAATCCAGAGAGAGGACTCTCAGTGAAGTTCTTTCTTCAGCCATAGCAACTGGATCATGATTATCCCTAACCTGGAAAGTGCCTTTCCCACCCACTCGGCTGCCTCCCCAAACTTCCCAGGAGTCTCATTGTCTACTTCTGATGGCAAGACCTGGGAGAAAATCAGTGTCTCAGATGCCATCTGATATGGTTTGGATGTGTCCCCTCCAAATCGCGAGTTGATTTGTTGGAGTTGGGCCTTGTGGAGAGTGTTTGGGTCACGGGGGTGGATCCCTCATGAATGGCTTGGCACTGTTCTTGCGGTAATGAATGAGTTCTCACTCTATGAGTTCATGAAACAGCTGGTTGTTTAAAGAGCTGGCACCTCTCCCCTCTCTCTCTTGCTCCCTCTTTCACCATGGGACATGCCTGCACTCCCTTTGCCTTCTACCATAAGTAAAAGCTTCCTGCAGCCTCATCAGAAGCCAAGTAGATGCTGGTGCCATGTTGGTACAGCCTGTAGAACAATAAGCCAAATTAACCTCTTTTTTTTTTTTAATATAAATTATCCAGTCTCAGGTATTCCTTTATAACAACACAAAACAAACTAATACATCATTCGACTTTGAATCTGCCCTCATGTAAATACATCTGTTCACATGTAAAGCAAGACAGGGACACAAGAGCAACCAGGAGGGCTTGTGGGGGCAGGAGCCACTCGAGAGGTGGGCGGCCTCCTGTTAACACTGCTCTCTTTTTCTCCTTGTAAAAGGCAAACTGGATTTTCAAGGAGAATGAGAATTGCAGGAAGGGATCAAAGAGAACAGGCACTACATGTGCCACATCTGTCAGGTGTCTTCAAACCATTAACCCCCAGACCCCAGGAACCTGCTCTTTCTAGCGTTTTCTAGAGCATCTACCAGAGCACAAAGTGGTAGTGGCTTAATGATGATAATGTTTTGTGATGTTGATGAGGAGGGAGATTTTGTCGAGAGCTACCTCAAAGGTGCCTGTGTTTCTCCAAAAGTAGGAGTCTCTGTTTCAGAGTGGATATAGTGGGGTGGAAGAAGGAAGCCAAGATACTTTGCTTTCTGGAAAGAAACTATAGAGATCAAGAAGGAAACATAGGGATGGAGGTCGGATTTCCACCTATAAAGGGTTGTCAAGCATTTAAGTCCTATAGGGCCCATGTGGCCCATTCATTTAAGTCCTACAGGGCCCCTGTGGCCCATTCATTCATTGACCAGTTTATTCATTGATGTTTTTCATTCAGCAGACTTTTACCGAGCATCTTTGACTATGCTAAGTCCTGACAAGACAGTGGAGAACTAGAAAGACATGGCCTTGCCCTCATAAAGCTTACAAGTTAGGCCTGTTCTCTACACTTGTTTTTACTCAGTCCACTGCATATATCTTGAGTGCTTAGTATGTATTAGATACTAAAAGGAGCTACAAAGATAAACCAGACACAGTCTTTAAGAACTTCAGGGATCAGGGAGGGTTTATCCTGATTGTAATCCCTCCAGAGTTTTAATCATTTGTCTAATCACTTATTAGGCCTCTTGCTTCCTGTAGGAATTTGTTCTTTATATTGGATTGAAATCTGCCTGTTCTAATTTCGACTTCCTTTCTTCTGGCTCTGGCTAGTCCTCAGTGAACAGAATTGCCATTGGTACCTGCTGTTCAAGGCCAACCGTTGTGAGCCAAGGTTCCTAACCTTGGCTGCAGTTGCACTGAACTGCTCCTCTCCGAAGTTGGATTTAGCAGGGATTTGAGGGAAGCCCTGCAAACCTCGATTCAAATCAGAGTTGAAACCTAGTGACTGGTTGAGTGAACGGCTTTAATAATAACAGTGCAAAAATTGAATTTAAAATAATCCTTTTAGGGATGCAAGATGCAATGGTTTGGCCTTTTTCTAATATTCTTTTCTTTCCACTAATAAAGGTTTTA
Source organism: Cacajao melanocephalus (assembly GCA_963573385.1). NCBI lineage: Eukaryota > Metazoa > Chordata > Mammalia > Primates > Pitheciidae > Cacajao > Cacajao melanocephalus. The sequence goes on along the minus strand of CAUYLG010049483.1, from coordinate 32,928 downwards.
AGTCAACATCTCCTTAAATTTGATTAATTCCATTAAGATCACTCCAAAAAAAGGTTTATCAGTGGCTTTGAAATCCAAATGGGATGAAGAAAAAATCATTTATATGGCAAAATCTCAGTTACACTAACTAGATTAAAGACTTTCTGCTGAATTAAAGAAAAAATCGACACATAGATTATTTGAAACTAATTGTTAATATGCAGCTTTTAAGCATAGAGAGAAATCTACCCTAAAGTTGACGTTTTTTCAAGTTGTCTTGGAGCTCATATTCCAGTGGGAGAGACCCATGTTAAACAAATACATAGAAGACATTTCAGATCGTGAGCTAGGAAATCAGGATAGAGGAATGGGTAATATTAGACAGATCAGGGAGCCTTCTCTGAGAGGTGATGTTTGATCTGAGCTCTGAAAGACAAGACTACAGTCACTTGAAGACATGGAGTTAGTGCTCCAGGCAGAGCAAATGGTTAAGTGCAAAGTGTCTGTCTGGGGTTGGAATGGGCTTGATGTCTTGGAGAAACAGGAAGAGAGTGGAGGAGTGATGCCAGATGAGAACAGTCAGAGAGGAAGGTATGGCCATAGAAAGAAGTTACGATTTTTATTTAAAGCACGGAGAATACTTTAGGAAGCTAAACACTGCCTTCTAAAAGCCATGAACAAAGGAAAAATATGCCTAAGGTATGTGTTTTATGTGGGACTGAAGAAGAAAATACTGAGGCTTCTCCCCATTTTATTCTTCCACATTGAATTGTACAGCTATTAGTAAAATGAAACACTATTTGCAAAAATGCTTTGAAAATTTCAAAGCACTATTCTCCTTAAAAGAATATTGTTATGAAAAGGTTTAAAATGACTAAGGTTACTATTACTTTATCATAGAAGAATCATGCGGTATTAGTTCATTCTCACACTGCTATAAAGATCCTACCTGAGACCGAGTAATTTACAAAGGAAGGAGGTTTAATTGAGTCACAATACCGCACTGGGGGAAGCCTCAGGAAACTTTCATAATGGTGGAAGGCGAAGGGAAAGCAAGGCAGCAGGAGAGAGAGCACAGGGAAACCACCACTTTTAAACCATCAGATCTCATGAGAGCGCCCTCATTATCACAAGAACAGCATGGGGGAAACTGCCTCCCTCATCCAATCACCTCCCACCATGTCCCTCCCTTGACACCTGGGGATTACAATTCAAGATGAGATTTGCTTGGAGACACAGAGCCAAGTCATATCACATGCTAAACTTTAAGCAAACTCTCCCTAGTTGACCCACCTAGCAATTCAAAGAAATACATGGCTATGAGGATTCCATTGCCATTTTCCTTATCTCATAGGTCTAAGGGAAGAAGATCCCGCCATTTTAGACTGGAAGACCCTGAGGACAGTAACCTTTCTGGCTACCCTGCTGTCATATGAGTCCAAAGGGGGCAAAGGTGAGGTTCCTGGGCTTGTGATTCCCAGGATGTCTCCACTTCTAGGGCCATGCTAGCTAAATGGTAATTATGAAAATATCCAGGGCAAGAAGCTAATAAGAACTGACAGGCATTGCATATGGATTGTTGTGCACACTGACTCTTCTGCAAGACACAAGATGGAGGTTGGGGGTGTCTAACAATCCCCCTGAAACGTGCTGCATGATGCGCTGATGATACAAAAGGAAATCTGCTCGAATAGAAGAGCACGGGAGAAGATTGATGTCCTGCTGATGGCTGTTCCTATTGTTGTGGATCCGTGGGATGTTTCTAAGAGCTTTCTTGTGACCTTTGGTTTCTAAATGTAGAACCTGGCTGTGATCTCTGGGAAAGAGAAAGGAATTTGTCTCAGGTTTGTTCAGTGGTATTAGGAATAAAGAAGCTAAAATTTGAGTTGCTCGGTGGAGTGGGTGCAAGATGGTGATTACCGTTTGGGTTGGCTGCTGTCTGGTAGGGCTCCCTTCGCAGAAAGTCCCGTCAGGAATGCTGTAATCATGTGCTCAATGAAGGCAAAAGTCGTTTTGATATCTTTTTACTAAATCATTCCACCAACGCTGCCTGAGCCATAAATGTGGCACAGATTAATTGAGCAAAAAAAGTGACTTGCCTACAGTTGGCACTTCTGTTCTTGTTAGGATCAGAAAGAACAATTGGATGAAGATCACTTCAGGAAAAAGAAAAAGGCATATGTTACTTATTGTTTTGGGTGAATGTTTTTATGAGAAACAGGGATGCCGCATCATTAATAACTCTGGCATGCCATCCCAATTCTGGTCGGCCTGATAGATTAAACATGAGCCCTCTCTCATTATTCCAGCAGCCGTAGAGCCTTGACTTTGCCTCCAGCCTGATATGTATTCCATGCACAGTCAAGCCTCCGAGTTGACATCTTCTTCTAAAATTGTTTGGCTGTAATAAATATAAAACTTTCACCACTGATGTAAAGCATTGCTGGTTGGCATCATTTCCTACCCCCTTTTAATTATTCCTGACACTGTGGAGAAACATCTAATATAAATCTGTAATGTGCACTGATGACAAACTACACGGTTGAAGGACCATGTAATTTCTCCACAATTAATTAAAGTGCATGGAGATTTTTTTTTTCTCTTTCATTCTTTTTCTTTCCCTCCCCCCGCCCCCCCAACAGCCAGATGCCACTGACTGGCTCAAATAACACTGCTGTCAACTGTAAAAAATTAAGATCCAAACCGTAAGAAAGGTACTTAGATAAAGAAACCAGATGCCAGGTTATTTGTGATACTACCACATACATCTTGATGGAAGCCACCATTGTTCAACATCTGTAGTTCCACAGCCTTAATTACGCACTTAACTCAGCAAGCCTGTCAGCAGTTTATTTCCACAAGTACCGTCACTTTTGTAAATCTTTCCTTAAAAAATTGAATGCTGCCAGTCAGCACAGGGAAGAGACACAGAGACCCTAGAAGGCCTTGTGCAAACAGAGGCGGCTGCCCGTTTATGCCGGTAGCGCGTTGGTGTTTATGGGCACGTGTGTGTGGTCACCCAGAGAGGAAAAAATGCTCTGCTACCATTTCAGGCTGATCTGCCACCTGGAATTGATCAAAAGCAAATTAATTTTCATTTTCAATTAGGAATACAATTAAATTCAAAGTTGTGGGGGGTGGGGATGGCGATGTTTACATATAGCTCCTGCGGTGGGAGGGCTTGAGGAAATACCAGATGAAATGAAATACTTGTCTTTGTATCTTTGCATTTAACTCATTCAAGTGTTAAGGTGGTGGCTGGGGCTGCTGCTGCTGAAACTGAAGTTTACCTCCCCCAGAGCTGCCCCTCCTTCCCTTCCTGCAGAATTTAGGCAGAGGGAAGAGGGAGGGTGGTCCGAAGGTGGCCACTCCGGGATGCCCATTCATGGGCTCTTTTCCCAAGATTCGGCCGTGGATCCAAGATATGGGTGTTTTCATGAAGAGCCTGAATGAGGAAGCAGGAGTTTGGCTTTGCATTCTGCTGGCTCTCGGCGTCAAAGCATTACCTGGCAAATAGATCCATGTCTGGCCATCATGAGGGATATTGAGTGATTGTGTGAAAACAATCTGGCTGTTGAATGCCTCGTGTCACAGGATCCCGGCTCTTTTCACTTGACTTTTCTCTACATTCAACTGCTGCCTTTTGTTGGAGTAACTGAGCGAGGACCTGTAGGGCAGACAGGATTCCTCCTGGCTGCCTGGGGAACAGTTGACCCAGTGTGTTCATCAACAAGGGTGGTAATTTGGGGAGCTTTGACCCTGATTTTAAGGAAAGTCAATTATTTGTCAATTATGAGTCCTAGAAATCCAGATATGGGACTCAGATGTTAAAGGCCCAGCTCTCTGGTTTGGGGATAGATCACAGTGGATCTGAGAATATGAAGCAGTTATATTCTCCCAGAGCAGCGCATGTTGCTTGCCATAAGCCTTCTGTCATGCTGATGAGAATCTTCTAACTATCCATCTCGGAGATCAGCTTCTTTGAAAAAGCAGAGTGGGTGATAAATATTTGGTCATATGAATAACAATGAAGTAGCTTCAGATAATAGCTTCCATCTTTATAAAATCCTCTGAGTGATGGATTAAGAGGAAGAGAAGGTTCTGGGTCATGGAAACAGCTGCTTTGTGTGAAAGATTATCCAAAGCAGTGTGGTGACCACGAATCCTTGCTGTTCCAGTCCATACTTTACCTCCTACCCACACCCCCAGCCACCTTTCTTGTCCCAATGCAAGGGTTTACGTTTCCTCCCTGCATGGTATTTGTGCTTTAAAAGAAGATTTTATTACTTCTGCTACAGTGGAATTTCTCTTTTTACTAGACAGTTGGCATGACTGCAGCCTGAAACCGCAATGGAATTGTTAACACGCTGGGATCAGTTTTTTCCCCTTTAAAGCGATTCTTTTCCTTTCTTTATTTTTTTAAAGAGGAAAAAAAGGCTCCAACAAATCAACAGAACTATTAACTTTCTGATTTATTTGCTAGAGAGAGCAAAAAAAGTCAATGTGAAGTGACAGAAACGGCAGAACAGACAGCATGAAAACCTTCTATGTGAAAGTTTCCAACTGAAATCGCACTACAAGCAGTTGGTTATCTGGAGATAGACATCTTCAATTTCCTGATTGCATAATAGAAATGGGATTTCTTTTTCCTCTGCAAAAAGCGTTATCCATAATGTTGACATAGTTTTCTGTGAAGAGAAGAGTACTCTTAGAACAGCCGAGTATCTTCTCAACTGCTAACGGTGACGACCACGGCCATTTCTTCTCCTTCAAGGGAAAAAGGTAAATGTTGCTCACATGATGAAGTCCAGAAGAAGAAATCTTCAAGAGCCTGGGAGATTAACCAGCTGGCTGGTGTCGTGGCATTTAGTAAATAGACCGATCCTCCACTAAAAGGAGAAATAGCCCTGAGAAGAATTAATCTGGGTATGGGTTGGCGACCCAATAGCTGCCTAGCCAATGCACATTTCTCCCTTTGCAAGTATCTCAGGGTTAGAAGTGTCTAAGGATTTGAAACTATGGTTCTGAGAGGCTCGGGACAGTGGTCCTGGCTGGACCTGGGCCGGGCTTTGCCATGGATCTGCTCACCTCACGAACTGATCACACAGGTGATACGGGTAGTCTTCAAATCTATGTGGTGTCCCAATACAGTTTCTGAGGACCCATTTCTGAGATGGAAAATTCTTGGCCCTGGCCTGTAGCTTACATCACTTTGGTATTTTTAAGTGCCCATGATCTCAAAAGCAGTCCTCATTTTAAAATGACCCTTTTATGTAACACAGTGTTTTAAAATTACATGTAAAAGGCAACTTCTTTTGTCTTATGTGCCCTTGGCTAGGAAACAAAGGCAGTCTCTTTTAAGAGGTGTTTTACATTTTATGACTACTGAGAGAGAACATAGTTCTTTAATAGGTAGATATGTGAGAGAGTTCCACATTATAGGTTTTCAGAGATCAGAAGTTCTGGAACAAGGTTGTCTGGTAACGTCTCTGAAGGGCGAAGGAGCAAACGAAACCTTAGAGGACTGGATCCCAAAACAGAACACTCTCTAAATGTGTGAGCAACAGGAGATTTTCTGAGATCGTATTATTCTCACCGATAATAGCATCCTGCCTTGACTGCGGGTGAGGGGTGTGCAAGATGGATCATTTGTGTCTTAGACTTCATGGTTATGGGCATGTAATATGTTCTTCATTGAGCCAGGCAATTGACAGAGACGCCAGTGCATTTAAGACTTGAGTCTACTGGAAATGAGACTTGCTCTCTTGCCAGAAATGGATGCTTTTCTGTGTCCACCACTATCACACATCTTGATTTTTTTTCTTAATCCTGACTCTTAAAACAATAATATCAAACAACTCGAGGGGGGAAAAGTTAAATATTTCCATATGAAGAGTTGATTAAATTTGTATGGTTGTCTTTTCAGTAAAAATTGATACGTGGTGAAATACAGTGCAGCTGGATGGCTGGTTTGGGTTGATGCTCTCACATCCTCTGGTCTCGCTCCCCAGCGGTAAGGGCCAGCGCCTGTGAGCCGCCATGCTGTTCAGAATGCCCATTCCCAGGCACTGAACATTAAGTCAGTGATCACCTGGCTGAAGTCTTTCCTTTTCAGTCTCATCATTCTTCTGTGTCCCTTCCTCTTCAAGGGCAGGCTGAGTCCATGTGAAGGTGTGCAATGCCAATCTAAAATGTGGATAATAAGGTGTACAATGCCAATCTAAAATATGGATAATAAGAGGAAAGGGCTTCTCGATTTTAGTGTGGATATAAGAACTTGACTCTTTTTTTTGAAACAAAGTCTTGCTCTGTCGCCCAGCCTGGAGTGCAGTGGTGCTATCTCAGCTCACTGCAACTTCTGCTTCCCAGGTTCAAGCGATTCTCCTGCCTCAGCCTCCCGAGTAGCTGGGACTATAGGTGCATGCTACCACGCCTAGCTAATTTTTTTTTTTTTTTAGTAGAAACGAGGTTTCACCCTGTTGGCCAGGCTGGTCTCGAACTCTTGACCTCAGGGGATCCACCCACCTCAGCCTTCCAAAGTGCTGGGATTATAGGCGTAAGCCAGTGCACCCAGCCAAGAATGTGACTTTTGATTTTCCCAGTGTTTGGAGCTGATGGGCTGCTTCTGCTCTTGCCGTTGGTGGCCAAAGGTAACAACGGCATGTTTTTCTGTAGCAGATTTTACAGAGATGAAACCATTCTGCCACTTCTACACTTTATAACTGTGTCCATCTTTCCTCTCTGCAGAGATGAAATTGCCAAAGAGTCAGAGGCTCCTCAAGGCTTAGCCACGTTGGCCTTTGCCCATGATACAACTTCAGGGCTCCCCTTAACTCACAGATGGGCTAGCACCTGTTTTCAGCCTTTATCCTGATCCTTTATATCTCCAACCCCACTCCCTTTCTCTCTCTCCAAAGTCCTGTATCTCTGCTATGCTTAACCGTGACCACTGCTTCCCCCTCCCTCTTTCAGTCTCCAAAGATCATCTCCTGCCAAATCTTGGCCTAAAGTTAACTTGATTCTCTGGCCTTGCTTACAGAAGCCAAACTGCTCTAAACCACCCTTGGCGGCAGTGATTCCTTCCTGAACAAGGTCAGGCACTCGAAAAATTGGTAGACAACACTGACTCTGGGGCTTCTCACATATATTCCTCAGTCTGGAATGGTAAAGGTCCCCCTACTCAGGGACTTCAATTTTGTGACAGAGAAAAAGACAAATTTGACTGTCAACATTTGTTGGGCTCCAAGGAAGTCACACGTGTAACTGAGCCATTTCAGATCTCTATTTGTCAAGCCCCGTGTTTACTGGGGGTTTCTTTACATCCCTCCCCTGCCCAAACCCCCACCTACGAGAAATAGTCTGCAAACAAAGCATTTACCCTCTGAGGATTGCTTTCTAATTAAGATTTTACAAATACCAAATAAACAAGGGCATTTTTGAAATGTAAATTTGTCATTTTTCGTAAGCAACTTAAATCAACTCCACCTGCTTTGAGACTGGTTTCTCCTTTAGCGCAAAGCAATGTGCTCTTAGGTTCTCTTTCGGCTCCTGCAGCTCTGATTCCCCATGCACTTAGATCCTGGTGTCGATTTTTTTTTTTCATTGAACACTTTCTGCAGTTTAGTTATTTGTTGTAATTATCAAGTTCATTTTTCTCTAATAGATGTGATTAAGTATATTTAGCACTGTGTAATGAGTTTTCTGCCTGGTTGCATCTTAGCTAATAAGGAATTCCTTAGCGGCATCTCTGACAGCTGCTACGAGTCCCAGGTCTGCGCTGCCACAAGAGACTCCTTCCATGAACTGCTAGCATTAGAGAAATTAACTCCATTACACTAACCATAAAATTGAGGCTGAAATTTGATTACTAATAGATCCTCAATTCAACTAGAAACTGTAGAAACGGGGTGGTGCCAGTGGGGAGGAAGGTGAATGCATGTGAAATGCCAGCATCCACATTTTCATCAGTGCGTGTGTTCACCACACCTCCAATTTATTTCCTGGGCAGGAAGTAGAAAACAGTGCCAAGCTCATGGACTTAAAACTGCATGATTCAGCAGGTATAAGACTGGCAATCTTTGTTACTGCCACGATGGCAATAACTTATTAGTGCCTCTGTCTTTCTGAGCAGAGAAAACCTCCCGGTGTGTTTTTGGCCATCAAAACTACTTGCCATTGTCACTGGCAGTCCACATTTGTAAGGCTAAAGTGCTGAGGACAATTAGTAATTGGTGACTGGCTGCTATGATGTATAGTTGCTTAGCAACAGTCCCTGAATTAAGTCTCTGGAAGTGGCATACAGGAAGAGACAAGACAGGAAGATGAAATAGGTACGATTTCAATGTGTAGGTGAGTCAGTAATGAAAAAAGAGTGAAAGATACTTGTAATCATAGAGACGGCTGAGTGGAAAATTGGGGCTAAAGGAAAGAAAAGGCGGAACTTAGTTCCTCTCTTGCTAAGTAAAATAAGAGTAAATGGCAGTTGAACCACCCCAATGATACAAGAGCTCATTCTCTTTCTTTGACACTATGCTGTGATCCCAATGCAAGCTGAACTCAGAGAGCGTTATTTACCCAAAATGCAGCGTGAAAATTCAAGGAAGGAAGAGATGGAGAATGAAGTTGTACTGGCTTGAAATCTTGAGAACCAGATTAATTTAGCTTCAGTTAGTTCCTACCAGTGAACTAGGATTAACTGGGCAGCGGGGCCTACCTAGGTTTGATTCAGCCCTGCTCGCAATACCAGGTGGAATTGGTGCTCTGATATACGGATATTCAGCCTTGCCCCATTTGGAGTAGAGAAGTATCTTGAAGAGGCCAAGAACAACATATTCATTTTATTAGACTCGTCTGTTTTGAGCCTCTCAGCAGACTAAGATATCACCCTGAACTACGTGATTTAGTGAGCTGGTTTAGCCTCTGGAAGGCCATATGAGCAAAAGAAAGTGGAAAAGCAGTAAAAGACCTTGATCCAGATACTGAGCCTTGTTAAGGGGCTGCCTTATCTATGGCAACGAGCTATGTCTAGAGGTCTGCAGAGGTCCAGGGGCTCATTACCGTTAGTGAGGGCTGTTTTGCAATTAGTGTTGAAACAGTGAGATAAAGAAAGGATATATAGGAATTAAAAACAGATAACGTAAACACTAACAAAGAGTCTTAATCCCCTCTGCTGAGTGTTTTGCATGTTTACCTCTGATCAGAATTCTTAATAATTTCAAGTGTGTTGCAACTCAATAAAGATTCCCTAGGAAGAAACAAGTCGATTCTTGGATTAAAAAACAAAACAAAACAGAAACAGAAAAAGGTATACCCATGTCTATTACTTTAAAAAATAAAAATTAAGGAAATTAAATGACACAGGAAGGTTTTGTTTGGGTTTAGTTTGGTTCCGACTACTCATGGGCACAATTCAGTCCCCATTATCTGCTGATGAGCAGGATAACTTTAGGGCTCAGAAAGCAGATTTTCTGTCTCTACCAATGACTTGTTTTCTGTCTGAAGAATGAAGGTGTTTTGATACAGAGTTATTATTGTTCAATTGAGAAAGTCTTTGCCCTCCTGGCCTGAAGTTCCCACTGGAGAGAGGAAGCTGATAACCATCTCTGATTCTTGCTAGTACCTATAAAAGGCTCACCCTCACTTACAATAGAGCACTGTATTTTCAGGACAAAGTATAATTATTTGGGAAGAAGCCAAAATGATGACTAGCGCATAAAAATACCATGCATGATAACACAGTCTGTGTAATGGTCAATGGTTCTTGTTTAAATATCTCCAGCTAAGCGTGCTCCATGCTCCCACATTCATTCCCACAGTCCCACTACCACTGTCACTTAGGTAAGTGACACTCAAACCCTAGTTGTTTAACACTCAGCTTCCCTTTGTAAATTCTGTGAGGGCTGGGATTCTGTCAGCTTCCTGCTGACCATTGTATTCCCAGCACCCAGCGCAGGGTCTGTGGCCCAGAGGGCAACCAATAAACATGGGTTGAATTAAATTGTTAGAATCTGGCAGTGGCAGCCAGCCTCCAAGATGGCCCCCAGTGATCCTCACTTCCTGGTATTCACAGCCTTGTGTGATGCCCTCCCTGTCTGTGTGGGCTGAGGCTTCTGATGAATTGAGTAAGGGGGAATAAACTAGGTTACAAAAGGCAGTGTGGCCACTTATGATCTCTTTCTGTCTGGACTACTCACTCTGGGAGAAGCCAGTTCTACATTGTGAGCAACGCTGTGGAGAAATCCTTAAGTTGCTGAAGGCTCCAGCCAACAGCCATGTTAGTGACTTTGGAAAGTGATTTTGGAAGCATTATCTCCCATACCGTATCAAGCCTCAGGTGACTGCAGCCCCTGCTGAAACCTTGATTGCGTTCTTAGGAGAAACCTTAAAACCAGAGCCACCCAGCTCCCAAATTCCTGACGCATAGAAACTGTGAGATAATAATGTTTGTTGTTTGAAGCTGTTAATTTTTGGACGTAGTTTGTTACCCGATATTAGATAACGAATATACTGGATGATTACCACATGTGTTAATTCATGTATTTATTTATTCAGTGTTTGTTGAATGACAACTTCGCCAGGGACTGTGCTAGATACTGGGGGTACGAGGACAAATAAAGCAAGGTCCCTGCCTTCAAAGAACTCACAGTCTAGGATGGCGAGATGGACGTGGTTTATGAGCAGCAGGCATACAAAGGAGGAAGCCGGAATTGAAGGGGCCATAAAATCGACAAAGTGGCCTCTAATATAACCCTCCCCTGACACACATACAAATACATCACTAATAACACTTTCTTTCTAACTTTCACTTAGCTTCGCTATAGACAGTTCCAGCAAACCTTGTTTAGTACTGCTCCGTGCTACATCGACTCCTTATGGAGCTGGCTGGCCACTGCGGAAGAGAGAGCACTATCCCACCTTCTCATCCCTTGGATGTGGCCATCCTCTGATCAGCGTGACTCAGTTTAAGTGATTCCTGCCAGTCTGTCAGTTTTCTTTCCCTCTTTCTTGGTCTCTCTGTCATTAACACCCTATTATCTATGGGTGTCTTCATTAGAAGCAAATGGTTTTTGTTTTTGTTTTTGTTTTGAGACAGGGTCACGCTCTGTCACCCAGGCTGGTGTGCAGTGGCACAATCTCAGCTCACTGCAACCTCCAACACCCAGGTTCAAATTATTCTCCCACCTCAGCCTCCTGAGTAGCTGGGACTATGGGCACGTGCCACCACGCCTGGCTAATTTTTTTTTTCTGTATTTTTGGTAGAGATGGGGTTTCACCACGTTGCCCAGCTGGGCAAATAGTTTACTTTTAAAATGACCAAAAAAAGTGAGATGATTTTAATGCTTTGTATGCTTGCCCAATGTGTAAATGCAAGTTTCACTGTGGCTTGAGGCTGAACATGGTTGGTAGATGTGAGTCATACCCTGGGCCCAGCTGCGTCCGCCAACAGAATACTTCTAAGGGGCACCGGGAAGATAAAGACATCAGCCAAAAACACTCTAATATGTTGATGGTGAGCAGTAAATCACAGTGATAAGAACACATCTCCATGGGGACCCTGTTATCATGGCCCTTCTCGTGGTTGATTCTTTAGAAGACTCATTCCCACAGCCTCTTCCTCTGGGTGACACAGAGCGTGCCCTGGACATGGATGGTGTTGTGTGGCTGACATAGGACCTGAGAGTGGGTGACAGATGTGATGAAGGAGAAACACTTATTTTTAATTTTTTTTTTTTTTTTTTGGAGAAAGAGTATTGCTATGTATCAGCCCACTGCAACCTCCACTACCTCTGGGGTTCAAGTAATTCTCCTGCCTCAGCCTCTTGAGTAGCTGGGACCACAGACATGCACCACCATGCCCAGCTAATTTTTTGTCTTTTTAATAGAGACAGGATTTTGCCATGTTGGCCAGGCTAGTCTTGAACTTCTGACTTCAGGTGATCCACCCACCTCAGCCTCCCAAAGTGTTGGGATTACAGGTGTGAGACACCACGCCCAGCTGGAGGAGAAACTTCACTGCAGTAAAAGGACTGGGTCCTTTACCCTTTGGAGTGGGTCTCAGAAAGGAGAAGGAACAGGACCAAGCACCAAAAACCCCAATAATACAGTCAAGATGTGCCTAGGTTTAAAGATAGCTTCAAGGAGGAGGAAAGCCAGCACACTTTTTCCGTCTGCTGCAGGCTGCAGTGGCAAAGCAGTAAAACGCTGATACCATCCTCCTGCAGGTCTAACTGATTTAAGTGGGGAAAGGCAGACAATCTACAAGAGACACCACAGATTACTTGGCTTTTCCCCCATCTCCTGTGTGTGAACCGGAGAATGATGGAACAATTGGTTGTGTTTGGGGCCTTTATTTCCTTTTCCCCCTCCTTCCCTTAAAAAAATAAAAAAATCTGCCTTTGTCTGCTGCTACTGTGTCTATTTTTGTTGTGGTGCTGGTTGTTTTAAATAGGAGAACTTGTGAAATGAGACTGCATAAAAGATGGACTTGTTTTATATATGGGATATTGCCTGTCCTTCAGATCTATGTGTCTCGCTTATGGAATGAACCAAAGTAGGAGAGATAAACTAATATTTTGTATAAGCTCAGCCAGACAATACAGATGATAAAGATGTTTCATCTTCTTATGCATGCAGAAAATATGAAAAATCGTAGTTTACACACATTTGCTCAATTCAAGTGTAAAATTGGGCCCCTCGATTGCCCTGGGCCACAGTGTCTGTGTTAAGGAAGCTCGATTTACCTTGCAGCCGAGTGAAAAATGATCAGAATATTAGACTCATCTAGCCCACATTAAGGCGCCATTGCATTTCCCGACAATTTTATGCTATCTCAATATGAAAACAGAGCAATTTCAACTCATATCAGGTTATGATCGGCAATTACAGTTGCATAATTCACCTAGTCGTCTCTTTGCAGGGCCTTTATTTTCCCTCTTGGTGACATTCCTGAGAAAGTGCCTGATAAAAATGTCATATATCATCCCAGCTTTAGAACTCGTGAGGGGGTAATCTGCTATGCCTTGCTGAGCCCATATTCATCACTGGATTTTTGACTCGGAGGGGTCATGGCACTCATAATTTCCTGTTTGATATTGTCCTCACCAGCTCTGACAAGGGGCTGTAAAAGCTCGGTTGTAGGCAGTGCTTAAGCGCTGCTCCAGTGGGGCCCATCACCAGCAATGAGAGTGCATTACTGTGGCTCGTGCTGGAGTTGGCCGTTTCGAAGATAATTAGATTTGATGTCAACATTTCTTTATCACCTGCATCCTTTTGTGCATCTGCGTGTCAAGTTGTTATTTCCGGATTTATTAGCACCCTCAGAGATACTCTCTATCTGTCAGCTTGTGTGCTGTTTGTGTTGACAGTTGTAAAGTTAATTACTAGTACTAATGAGCATCGGGCTTTTGGTGGACATGGCATTTTGGACATTTAAAACTATAATTAGTTTGGTTTTTTTTTTCTGTGTGTGGTGCTTCAGTACAAAATAAAACATGTTTTAAAAAATACCTCCCTTCCATTGCATTTTGACATTCTGTGTGCAGTCAACTTATCTTTTATTCAAAGGCTCCAAAAACTCAGTTCTGTTTCTTTTTAAAAGAGACTTCCATTTCATTGTAACTCCATGAATAATTTCTTTTGTTCCTTACTTCTCTTCCAACTTGATAATGTGACCATTTCATATGCCTTGAGAATTAAGGATAGTGATGGTGGAATGATCAAAAATATGTGCTGGGTAAATGTTCATCTCTGCCCAATCGGAGGACCACAGATTTTCCACTTTTAACTCTCCGCTTTTCAAATCTTACTCTGGGTTCAACCGAAAGACTCAGTGAATGAAGAAGATTGGATAAAATGAAAAGTGTAGTAAATCGTTCTCTGAGTGGCTAGCCCCAAAATAATAGTGATAGCTCATATTTGTGTAATGTTAACTCTCTGCCAAGAATCATGGTTTATTTATTTATTCAGATTACTTCATTTAATCCTTGCAACAAACCAAAGAGGTCAATACTATTATGTCTGTTTTACAGATGGGGAAACTAAGGTTTTGAAAGGTGAAGGGCCTAACAGCTAGGAAGTGGTGGTGGGATTTGAATCCAGTCAGTGTAGCTCAGAGCCTGTGCTCTTAACCACTATTCTATAGACACGAAGCATGCTTTCAAGGAAAATTAGCAGACTCCTGGGGCATGTATTCTAGAGAAACAAAAAACCATCACTTACTAAGTCAGATCGGCTCATTTGTATTTCACTCCCAGTCATACTGGGATGCTAGTTTCAGTGTAATGGCAATTATCTATGGCATGTACTTTATGGAGGTATTTTGTTTGGTCTATTGCGGCAGCAAAACACCACTCCCTTGCTGCTATTCATATTTACTTTCTATTCATCATTATCTGCCATTTTGCTAAATAACTATCCTTCCCAGACATAAATCATCTATAAAAATACTCTGGCTCAGAGAAAATTTCGCCCTGGCCCTGCAATGATGAGATAACCATTTTCATCTCTTGTTGAAGCATTGAGATTTATTGGCTTTCGATGGGCAACAGACCAGGCATCACTCTCTGCTAAACAGACTCCCACTTGCATTTATTCTTATTGCATTTAGTGATTCAAAATGGAGCTCTCAGAATCCCTCGAGGGTCCATTCCCAGCCTGGGTGGGGTGTTATTACTTTATATTAGATAAGGGAAGGACACACAAAGAAACATGCGGTGATTCGGCTGATTTTTTATTTCCGTTTAGCAGTGATGACAGAATGTCATAGTGAAATGACTTCAAAAGTCATTTTTCCCCACTGCCCTGGTTCTGCAGCCTTGTCCCTTGAGGGCTCTTCCATTGTACAGTGTTATTAATTCTGCTAACTTTCAGACTTCATTGCTGACAACAGGCCTCTTGGCTTTCGAAGCCTATTACATTAAATTTCCCATCAAACCATGTCAGCCTCTGAGGTCACAGATTTCGAGAGAAGCTTTAGATATTTTGCCATCTGACTTCACGGGCAGGTGTTTTCTAAATTGCTTTTAGGTTTGTTTTTCCAGTGTCAGAAATCAGATTGAACCTATTTAAAAAAACTCAGACAGTGAGTGCTCATCAGGATAAGAACAAAGCGGAGTTTGAGGCATGCCTGAACTGGCGTGTGTGTGTGTGTGTGTGTGTGTGTGTGTGTGTGTGTACAGCGGCACGCGTGCACTTGTGTTTCAGTTGATCTTTCAAAGGCAGAGCAAAGCCTTCTGACTCAGCTTCATCTCCTTGACCCCACCTGGTGAGCACAGTGTCTTGTTGACTATCTATTTTTCTAATACTTACTGAAGCCCCAAAATATAGTGTGACTCCCCTGGTGAACAGAGTTATGCTCTGTTGTGTGACCTTGACTTTGGAGGGCTCTTCGAAACTATTGACCAGCATTAGAAGGTTGCTTGGGGCAGGCCAGTGAAAGGACCTGGTCTAGGACTAGCATGCCTTCACGTGGACTCTTCCAGCAAGGTCCTGGTGGCAGTAAAATGTCAGTGTTCCCCTTGATGCCTTTATTTTGGTGTACCGTTGTGGGATTAAAATAAAGGAAAAGCAGAAACCTTCCTAACCTTCCTTCCAAGTAACATGGCCACAGGCATCACGTTGCTATCAAAATTACATTTTGAAGGAAGCCTGCGCAGGAACGTGGAACTGGGGCTCCATTTGAAAACAGAAAAGAAAATGAGATGTTATTTTTGAAGCAGTCAACTCGTGGAAGTGATGACAAGTCATTTGGCAAACCCAAAGTCCCCTTGAAATTCTTATTTATTGTTAGTTCCAGTTAATAGTTCTGCTCTGAAAATGACAACATTCAAATCTTGCCTTGCCACGATAGTTCAGATTTATAAGCTTGGCAGTTAACAGCTTTTTGGTCCCCTTAACTGGGTATTGTAGTGTGCTTGGCAGGGGGGTGGGGCGGGAAAGTGGCAGGCCTTGGGAGTTGAAGAGGAGGGAGGACCCACACACTGGCTTCCTCTGTGATGGGTATCTAAGCACTTCAGTGCCTCACCTCAGAGCCGGTGACAAGAGCTTGGTGCCTTGCTGGAAGTGCTGCAGTTAACTCTAGCGCTGCCCCGCTTTTTTCTTTATAGTTTTTAGAGACCTCGGAAGCTGCTCTTATCTGAACCCATCATTAGCCAGCTCTACCTGCAGGAGGAGATGCTGAACCAGGCTAGGACCAGAGAAAGATGAGTGAGGCGAGGTAGTGTCACTGTGTTTCCGCCTGCTAGCAGCCATAAGGAGAGAGAATCATTTGTGGCACTCTGGGGACAGTTTTGTCACCCTGACAGTAATGCTGTTATGCGCTGGCTTGACACACAGGATGAATCCATAAAGACAGATAAGTAACTGTGAAAGTGGCTGGGGATCAGGCTGAGTGCCACCACTCACCTGCAGTGACAAATAGATAGTCATGAAGGATTGGAAATCCTGCCCAACACAGAGATCTGTCAGCAAAGAGATGGACTGCAACCCCAGTGACACAGGCAGCTGGAGCAAAGTGTGCGTGTGCACACATGCACCCCAGCGGGATGTGCAGGGACGTTAACTTCAGAGCCTTGTTTCCGAGAGGGCGTATGTGGTGGTGCAGGTGGGATGAGAAGATTTCAACACTGTTTTCCTTTATGAAATAGAACTGTGGGTGTTGTGTCTTTTTGTTTGGTAAGTTCAGGCATATTTGGTTTAGAAGGCTGTGCTTACTTTCCGTTTTCCCTGGAATTTTTCTGATACCAACAGGGGTCCCCATCTGCAAATCAAATGAATCCAAGTTATAAGAGCAAAATATTACTGCTGAACTGCTGATGTCAGTGGCACCAGGCAAGGGACAGGCAGAAGCAGGGGGGGCCCTTATTTGTCTTTTATGCTGGAAAGGTTTGTTCTTTCTGGTTGGAAATCTGCTTTTCATCAATGAGAGAAATTCCGAGGGAATTGTTTGAAAAAACAAGCCCAATCCTGGAAATGCTGTTTCCCTCTTGGGCTTGAGATCTGAACAGCACTGCATTTTACAGTTTTGGAAATCTGTTACTGTTATTATGCAGAATAGATCATCTTTGTTGTAATTATCCTTGAGATCACAAATGCCTGACGGTGTCCTGTTAGCTTTCTGGAAACTTATGAAATAGATTTGAGGCAAAAAGTAAACATAAGCGATAAAAGTCAAACCTCATTGGGTCACTGTCAGCAGTTTGGACCAAAGCCCTACATGATCCAGAGGCGCAGCCATTTAGAGCTCTTTTCTTGTTTTTCAGTAGAATATTTTGACCCCCAGAGGTATGCATAACTATATCGGGGATCCAAAGGTTTCAGACAGGTTGGGTCCTGTGTCTACATGCAGTGTAACAGGAGCTGGGAATGGAAGGAAACCAATATTCCAGCGTCTGCTTCTAGAAAAGTAGCAGGATTGCTATCTTTAATAAGATGAGTTTATGTGGGACCCAAGACTCATCTATCAAGCCCTTGTTTTGACTGCTTTTAATGCAATATTTTTAAAAAACAAGGAATTCTAATAATAAGCTTTCTTTTTTTCAAATGAGTCTTCTTGTCCTATTTCTTTATTATTTTTGCCATCTACCTTTATCATTCGGTGGAATTGTACTTCATCTATTTCAGCATTACTTATCCTGCTAATTTTACTTCTAGGAGCTTAATATAGGATACTGGTAGTTCTAGAACTGGTTCCTGAAAAATGGTTACATGCAGCCTTAAACTATTACCACCACTGTTGCTGCTGCAATTGCGATGACTACTTCTACTTGAATGCTATATATTTAAACATTTCTTCTTTCTATGTAGGCAAGCCCTTGCAATCAGATATTTCTTTCAAAAGCCCTGCGGTCTATTTGTTAGCTTTAAGATTCTGTGTTTTCGTTTATCATTTTGGGAGACTAAGAATATTTTAAAGCAGTTCAGCTGTAATGAAAACATTTTCGTTTTGACCCTAGGTTCTGAGTTTGACATGTTTTGACCCTATCATTCTAACCATGATTTAAATTCTGAATTTCCAGAAGCCTTATTAAAGATGTCAATTTGTGCACCAGAATGGTAAATGTTCCTGTGAACTTTGACTCCTAAAGGAAACTCTATTTTAAAAGAATAAAAGATTGTCCTGATAAATATGTTCCTCATTTTGGGCTAATACTTTCAGTCTGAACTGGGGAATGAGGCAGGGGGAGACCACTGCCTGACCCCACCTGCTCTCTCATTCTGTGATCCAAAGCTATTTTACAACCCACACCATTCGATTTTTATTTTGCCAAGAACATGTTGGTAATGGGATATAAATCTCCCGGTGCACACCTGATTAAATAGGCCTGTATACATGAATTAAAAAAGAGAGTGAACCACTCGCCATCACGGGGTGACAGGGAAGCACACCAGATAACCGGAGCTCAGTTGGCTGAAGGGAGCTCGGTGGCTGTTTTTATTAACTTGAGAGCTAAGGCCATGCGGCTTCTCAGGGCCTTGGTGATGAAATGTAAGCTAGAGGTCTTTCCCTGGCTGTGGATCTCCTCATTCTGATGTGCAGGATGCTCCTGGAAGTGGTCCAGCCCCCACCCACCCAGCTCACTGGTCACAATGGCCACTGTCAGTCGGCAACCAAGATAAGTACCACTGAGGCCGGGGATGGCTGAGTGTTAGCTTACCGCTTTATTTTATTTATTCATGTACTGATTTTTGATACGAGGTCTTGCTCCATTGTCCATTCTGGAGTGCAGTGGTGTAATCATAGCTCAATTCAGCCTCAAACTCCTATACTTGATCCTTCTTCTGCCTCAGCCTCCCCAATAGCTGGGACTAGGGACTGTAAGTGCACACCACCACACCCAGCTCATTTTTAAACTTTTTGTAGAAATAGGGTCTCGCAGCTGGGCACAGTGGCTCATGCCTGTAACCCCAGCACTTTGGGAGGCTGAGGCAGGCAGATCATGAGGTCAGGAGGTCAAGACCATCCAGGCCAACATGGTGAAACCCCATCTCTACTAAAAATACAAAAAAATTAGCTGGGCATGGCAGTGCATGCCTGTAATCCCAGCTGCTCAGCAGGCTGAGGCAGGAGAATTGCTTGAACCCAGGCGGTGGAGGTTGCAGTGAGCCAAGATCATGCCATTGCACTACAGCCTAGGTGACAGTGCGAGACTCCGTCTCGAACAAAACAAAACAAAAAAACAACGAAATAGGGTCTCCCTGTGTTGCCCAGGCTGGTCTCGAACTCCTGGACTCAAGCAATCCGCCCACCTGGGCCTCCCGAAGTGCTAGGATTACAGGCGTGTGCCACTGCGCCCGGCCCACAGTTACTCATTCTGCTGTCCTCTATTGCTGCCCTCCTAAGCATATTCCAACTTTGTAGTCAGGACATCAGATACCAGCATTTGTCAATAAAAAGTGTCAAATGATGCAAACTTCCTCAGTTTTAGCACTAAACCCTACTTTTCAACCAGAGTGCTTGCGGAGAGAAATTTCTTCTGGAGGGTTTGGCTTACCGTGTCACTCACTGCTTCTTCCTGTCTTCGCCAGGTCAAACTATTCACAGAGAAAACTGGGCCACCTCTTGGACGTTTCTGGGAACAGAAAAGTTATTTTGGTGATAAGCTACAATTTAAAAACTTAGATGCTTCCAGTCCATTGTTAGAGATCATGGCACTGTGCCTATCAACACTTGGTATCACCCCAGCCTCCTTGGAGTCCTCGTCCCCATCTCCCTCTGACCTAAGTAACTTTGAGGAAATTTACTATATTCAGAACCCATAGGCCAGCAGCACTGCTGAAAGCTATCAGGAGGACACCTGGTAACTAAGTTACTGGCAAACTTACTAACTTACACAGCTCAACTAACTTACACAGCAGAGCTCTTTAGAGCTGACTAGCCACCTTTGCACACAGTACTTCTCTTGATCCTCCTAACCCAGTGAGATGAATGAGGCAGGTACTATTGGTCCTGCCTTGCCTTGGGGACACTAGCATCTGAGGAGTTACCACTACTAGTGAGTGTTTGGACTGGAACTCCCCATAGCATTTTTGCTGTCTCAGGAGACTTTCATGGGCATTGTTTTCCTGGGTCCTTACGGTAGCCCATGAAGTAGGTGAGACAAGTCTTGATTTGCACATGGAAATGCTGAAACTCAGAAAGGCTGACTGGCTTTCTTGGGGACACGGCAGCTGACAAGTAACACAACTGGAAATGCGTCCCAGCCCTTCCAACTTTTAGACCGACACCCTTCCATTACACCAGATTAGCGCCACAATTATGAAAATCTCGAGAACAAAGCTACTCTGGAGTCTCTATATAGCTTCACCCTTAATATGATTCCAAATTCCCATGTCAATCAAGCTGCAGTTCCTGGGGAAAATCCCGTGAAAGGAAAGTCTTCTTTGGCTAGCTATTCAGACCAGGCCAGGGAGGGCTTAGCAGAGTGCCCTACACCCAGTGCGTGTGCCCACCAACCACTGGCATTGGAGGCGCTGACAATCTGGACTCAGATCCTGGCGCTGCCCACCGTTGGCTGACTCATGTCCCAGGTATCTGCAAAGTGCATGAGCTGTCACACAAAAATAGAGTGGCTGTTTGGAAGAAGAGTATCAGCTGTAGCTCAGGACCAGCAGGAAAGGTTTCCCTGTTGGTGGGGACAGAGAACAAAAGCAACCATCTCTCAGGGCAAACATTGGAGGCTCAAGACTGCACTGCAGAAGCTGCCCATCTCTGCAGCCCCGTCTTGGTTCACAGGGGAAGTTACTGCACACCCAAGTGTGCTGCCTTTGCAAAGGTCAGGCTTTAATTACATGCACAGTTAAATGGAAATACTGTAGAGAGGTCACACTCATATTTCTTTGGCCTTCATTAATGTTATTGCTCTGTCACTTTCTCTCTCCTTGGATTTGTAAATGAAAGTTCTGTTAGTACATTTAAAAGCATTATTTATTTTTAATTGTCTTACCTCTGGAGGGAGAGGTTACTTTTTTTTTTTTTTTTTTTTTTTGGAGTAGACTAAAAAAAAGACTTTGCCTATGCATTTCTGGTTAATTTATTTCAAACCTTGTGCTTTTTATAGTCTTATCTACTAATGCTTTTGATTAAAACACAAGCAAAAACCAGCCAACATGAACAGGTTGAATGCCACATCTGTGCAGAAGATAGCAGCTCACTTATTTATGGCTCAAAGAAATGGAGCCTAAATTAAGCTAGCTATTGCTGGAGAGTGGATAAGCGGCCATTATGAATTATCCTTAATTATAGCGATTTCCTAAACTAATAAACCTGCTAAATCTTTATTGCAAAGGTTAGTTTACGCAGTGCATATAAAATCCGCATGTGCTCCGCATCAGCCACCAGCTGTCTGACAGTGTGTTGCTATTGCAGTGAGTGTTCACATAAATTTTATGTTGGTTATATTAACAGTCAGTCCATATCACTACCCACAGATGCCAGTAGACATAAAAATTGCTCTCTAGTGAGCCTAAATATCCCTAGAAGCTAGTTGTGTCTAATGTTCCATGTAGTATTTGTACGTGAAAGCACCAGATTGGAGGGTTATTTACAGATGAATATTTCAATCCAGTTAGTTCATATAGGCCTACTTAGCCTTCTTTGCTGGTTTATTTGTATGCTAAATAATTCACCAAAGGTTCTTGTTTACTTTCTATAGTAGTTTCTATGAAATGCAAACAAGGGAGCCAACTTTAGGTGTTCAAAAGGCTAAGCAGCTCTGTGTTTAAATGCAGGTCAGAGCAGCAAATGCAGTCTTTCTGACGGGCTGCCACTCAGTTTTACACATTCCTCTCTCTCTCTCTCTCTCTTTTTTTCTTCCTCCTCCGGATATAACTGGAGCTTGCTGCTGTCATAGGAATTTTTGGCTGGACTATCTTTATTCTAAATTTATCTTTTTCAGTACCTGCCTATGTGCTACCTTCAGCTTGCACAATTAACCACCCAACGCCAGCAGTGAAGAACATATCCCTGGCTTTGAGAAGCTTCCCCACAGTCCTCTGGGCTAATGAGAATGGGTCAATCCTCAGCTCTTGAAATACTCTATTTTCTTCCTTTTTTCCTTTCTCATTTTCTTTTATTTTTCTTTTCTTTTTCTTTCATTTCTCTCCCATAGTTTTTCCTAGTGCATTTCCAGATCTCAAGATTTGAAAGGACAGCAAATAGGACCCTTCTCTTTTCCTTTAGAGCCCTGAGCTTGCCCGGCCTCTGTCACCCTGAAAGCCAGAAGGTCAAAGTCTAGCTCTAAAAGATGCAGCCTTGAGAGGCCTTAGAATATATGTTCACCCAGGGGTGAGAAGGATCATTGTTTTCTAGCAAGGTAACAGTTACCTGGCCCTATTGTTCACTCCTCCCCATGGCTCCGTTTATGAATGAAAAATACCTCTCTGCCCCCACATTTTGCAAATATTTATGATCCTAAACATTTACCCCCAAAGAGATGGGAAAATAGCCTCCTCCATTTTCAGCCAGGCGCTGCCAAGATCATGAGCGAGTTCAATAGCAGTGCTAACTTTTTATTTAATAATATTGATTTTATCATTTTTACTACTTACAATGGGGATTGGCCAGCTGATAGTTATTTGACCTCCCTTTGTGCATGGCTGTGGAGCGCTTCGTTAAGGCTATTGACATATATCTCTCTTCCCGACTCTTCTTCCAGCAGCCCATCTCGGCAAATAATATTGAGATGCAGTAACTGTTCCCTGATATTGATTTCAGATTGTGTTCATCACACCCTTCTCGGGGCCAGGCAGAGAGCAGCAGCCCCAGTTCTGCAAACCCTTGACAGCTGCAGGCTGAAGTATCATTTCCATCTTTCAGCAAGAATATCAACTATATGTATTTCCAAAAAATTACCCAAGAAAACAAAAGCATTTTTTTATCGTGTTTATTTTTTTACACATACGTAATTAAACTGATCTCTCCAGTTTTATGTTGGGCTTTTTCTGCACTTTTCTTCTTAAGGAATGCTAGAAGATCCATGGGTCCCTGAGCTGGTAGAAAGAACTCTGATTACATTTTAAGCTTCTGGGATTCAGGACTTGGCACACTCAGCCAGACCCAGGGCCTCTTTGACCTTCGGTTCTCAGCCAGCTGGGGCTGTTCGCACCACCTGGTCCTAAAAAAGTTCCATGTTTGGCCTCTGTGGAGTCAGTTGAGATGGCAAGATATTTAAAAGAACCAGGGTTTAACATTCAGGGAGGGCCCAGTACCTGATCTAGTGATTACAGTCAGACGTAGGAAGGGCATGACACAAAGTTTAGGTTTGCATATTCATTTCAAATACCAAACACCAAGCAAATATTAATAATACTGGAAAATTATAAGTTCCATGGGGAAAATCAAAAAGGCAATAGAGAATCTATACCAAGGGTGATTGTATCTGGGCAGTAGAATTGCAGATAATTTATATTTTTTCTCTTTGGGCATTTCTGTGTTTTCATAATTTTCTTTTGTAATTAGAAAAAAGAAACCTATTCATAAGTGTGTGTGTGTGTTTATGGAAAGATTAGTAGGATTGGAGCTCCAGAAGATCCCCGTCCACCAAAGTGAATGCATTAGCCAGGGTTGAAATTGACTCACTGGCCATGCTAATCTCTGCCCCAAGGAACAAGGGACAGACATTGGTCCTATCATTGTGCACCTGCCAGTTTTCATTTTGTAAATCCAGTGGGGATTGTGCTAGCCCTTGCCACTGAAGCAGACATACAAAATGGTTAGGAAGAAGCGCCACAGAATCAGATAATCCTGGGTTTGAATATTGGTTCTTTCTCTTGCCAGCTATAACTCTGAGCAAGTTACTTAACTTTCTGTATGCCTTGGTTTCCTCATCTGGAAAATGGGTTTTTGATAACCCATCTCATTTAACAGGTTATCTCATTAAATAAGATCGTATATAGTAAGCTCTTAACATAGTGCCTGGCATCTAACAAGCAATCAGTAAGTGTTAATTATTATTACTGGCATCTGTAGAGCAATTTCCTCTTCAAACTAGACTCATAATGAGAATTAGCATAAACACAGTCTACAGAATGGTCATTTTTTTCTCCTTAAGCACAAATGAGAGACTCAGTTGAGAGATCTGCTGCAGTGTCTAATACATGTAAGATTTTCCAAGATATCTTGATTTTATATAGCACTCTTTGATTAAAGGCAATTCATTTTAAAATATATATCTAAATGGAAAATTTTTGAGGATTTTAAAATAAATAAATACATGTATGTATCAGGAGAAACCCTTACAGGTCTTTATCCACAGTTCTGAACATATAATCACCATACTCTTATGGTGATAGCTCTTTGACATAGAATGTGCCCCTCCTCACAAAACACACACAGACACCTTCTATCCAAAGGAAGTATTATTATTCCAGAAAAAAATACTGGAAACGTATCAGGCATCTTTAGAATATCATCTCATTTTTTTAGAGTCAGTTTTGCTATTCTCATGTGTTTTGTACTTGTAGGGTCAAAAACACCTTCTAATATCACGGGTGGCATGGAATTCTTCCCTGCAGGCAGCCATCTTCAGAACTGAAAGCAGCGTATAAAAAGCAGCTAAATTAGAGACTTTACACAGTTGCTGGAACCTGCTTAATGAGAGACAGCGAACATTTTGCAGGCTACTGAACTTCTGAAATGTGACAATCCAAGCAAATGAAATCATGGTACCTTTCATTGTAGTTTAATTGGACTCAAACTCGGCAAGAGGGGCTGCTGAAAGCTGCATTCAAAGAGACAGACAGGAATTGTACAACAACTAATTCAGCCCACACAACACATCTTACAACTGTCCAAGCTCCACACTTGCTCTCAAGACTGACTCTGTTGGTCAAGAGAGAGAGATCGACCTGCAGTGAACAAAAGCAGAGATTGTAAAGCAGGCCAAATACTGGCATTGGGAATGGCATAGCTGTCACCCCAAGTTATGCATTTGAAATAGCCTCGTGGCAGCCGGTACAGGCCAATTTATTTTAAAGAGGAAAAGGGAAGTGAAACAAACTTAGACCCTCCCTTCTGCCTGTTAGGGTGTCAAGATATCAGTGTCAAGGAGTTATGTTAACAGAAGGGTGAAGATGAGTTGAGCATAAACACTAACAAGAGAAGAACTTAGCACAGGCCTCCTGTTGAGTGGAGCTAAATGGCAGTCCCAGTTGAGTAACCCAAAAAGCAGAGAATTACCATAGCTGTCAGGAGTGGGACCAAAATCCTGTCAGGCAACAGTAAAGGGGATGAGAACGGTTAGAGGGAAAGGTGAGTTTTGTGGGGGAGTGGTCAAGAAGTAGACTGTTTTAGGGTGTACTTGTCTGGATTTAAGAGGCCTTTGGATTGTTTAGGAGGGTGTCTTGGCTTCCTTGTTTTGTTCTTGTATCATTTGAGCTCTCTGGCCTGAAACTGATTATATCATCTCAGCCTCTTCTGGTGTAAGCATCCCGCCTGACCACTTGAGTCCACGTTTACTGTTATTATGGCTGTAGGTTTAGCCAGTAAGGCTAAAAGAGTGGACAAATTGGGTGCCTACATGTAACAGGCCATCCCGGACATTGATTTTTGAAGGTTCATTAGATAAATGCTGACATCACAGATTGATGTCTCTTTAAACCAGTACCTAGTGCAGAACCGTCTGGGGAATCAAAAATATTGATGTAACGTGTTTGAGCAGAAGGCCCACTAGAGAATTCTACTGCCTAAATGGGATCCATCAATTTAGGCTTTCTTTAATTATTCTAATTCTGTGCATCACATCGGTAGGGGAGTTTGTCTGCAGAACCGGTTTTTATAGGGGGTGCCGCCCCTACCTTAGGGGCAAAGGAAGACCAGACAAGGTATCATGTCTATTTTTTCATTGTTGTTTTGAGTTGCTGTTTAGTAATTAAAATTTTTGATCATAGACTAATTTTCCCATACCATGTGGCCATGCAATTGACAAGGGACTGATTAATGGGCCAACCCCAGGGCCAGGAGGCTGCTGGGCTGTTCTCTTGTGGAAGACATGCCGGCAAAATAAAGTTGATGGTTTTGTTTGTGTTTAACCCTTCACCTTGGCACTATCAATAGATTGAAGACATCATTTGTATCTGCAAGTGTTTCTTTAATTAAGACCTCCTAAAAATCTTTCCTATTGATTCATTCCATTATCCTATTGATTAACTGCAGTGGATCATGTACTTGGTCTTCACTGGAAGGCAGCAGCCTCAGCCGTCTGTCATGACTACAGATGCAGACCACAGGCAGCCAGCAGCCAGCGCCCAGGGCTGGCAGGAGTGTCTCGCGTTCTAATGAGGCATCAGCGGTGGCTCACTGAACACCACAGAGAAAGCCAGTTGTCTCCTGCTGGAGGGGTGGCCAAGCATAAAGCCTTCCTTCCAGTTATTTATACTGCAGCCACTTAGCTAACAGTACGGGGCTGCTGGCAGTCTTGAGCTGGGGGAGGGGAAGGAATCCGCTGTGCATCTGAATTTGAAAATCTTGAGCTTTGAAATAAAAGCGGACTCTGAAATCTAGGTGCAAGGCATGGTTCAGAGGCAGACTGATCATGTTCCTTTCCCCAGACTATAGTTTTGCGCCTCGTCCCATCCTCCCACTGTTCGCTATCCTATCAGCCTCCTCGCCAGGCTGGCTAACTGGCAAGTACCATAGGGGGCTTCTGGTTTGGAAGGAGCTTCCGTCTGACTCAGACAGAAAGAAAGTCTGGCCCTTGTTTTTACCTTCCGCCACTGGACGCACATCTAAATCATCACCAGCTATTAAAAATGAAGAGACCTGTGGCTGGACTAGTTCTTAAACTTTGTGTTTTGCAATATTCCTTAATATTGACAGTTACAAAGAATGATTCTGGTTGGAGTTTAAACAGAAAAGGACTTTATAAGGCTGTAGTTGGGTATTCTGGGATATGCAAAATCAAGTGAGGTAAAACACGAGCACATAGTAGGCTCTCAGTCAATAAACCAATCATTGTTGATCCACCAAAAATTCATCTTTCTTCCTCTCATACGTGTCCTGTTGCATCCCTCTTCATGCATTCTCTGCCTCCCCATCCTTCAAGGAGACCCAAGAAGATGGCCTTCTCAAGGGATGGAATGCCTTTCTTCCCAAATGGAATCCAGCAGGAATGAGAAAATGTAGAAGTAAGTGTGCAAGGCAGGAGGCAAATTAAGTTCAGAGAATCTGATGTCTCTCTTCTCTGACTCTTTAGTAGGCAAATTAATTCTTACTTTTGGAGTGAAAAGTTCTAAGACTTTGAAACATCTCTCCTAAGCAAGTTTATAATAGTCTTCATCTTCAGGGTCAGGCTTGGCCTGGGTTTTTAGGAATATATGTGGTCCCTGAGTTAAAGCCAGTGGCTTTTTTTAAAAATAGTCTCCAAGAAAGGAAGGCAGAAAGTCTTACCTCCCCGCATATGTGTTTTGGGATTAGGAAAGCTGGTAGTTACTGGGAGGAGCTCACTCTCTTCTTTCTCTCTCTCACATACTCTCTTACTCTCTTTTTTTTTTTTTTTCAGTAGAGACAGTCTTATTGTTTTGGTCTCAAACACCTCACCTCAAGCTGTCCTCCCACCTCAGCCTCCCAGAGTGTTGGGATTACAAGCATGGGCATTGTACCCTGACCAGGAATTCTTCTAACATGAGTATTTATAGAATATCTATTTATAGAATTTTCATTCTATAAATTTAAAAAATGAAAATTTATAGAATAGTCATTTATAGACTCCCATCTATAGAATATTAAGATCAAAGTTGAATGCAAATTCAGGGCTGATTTGTGTTTCTCCTATCAGCAGTTGTTAATAACAAATAGTTTGCACCAAACCCAAGTACTTGGTTTCCCTTGGCACCAAATGTCATGTTTTGGGTGTCCTGTAGTCTGACCAGTGAGTTAACATTGTACAAGAAACTGTTTTCTCATGCCTTGGCTGATCATCCTAACTGCCCGTTCCACCCTTGAAAACTCATTTTTTAATGCTTATTTCCATACTTAGTGAAATTTCACATTGTGAAGGTATCCCCAAACTCTTCTTCAAAAAAGTAGAAATTTACTTAGATCTAAGTGTTCTTTTCCTAAGCCAAGTGATTTAGAAACTTTTAGGAAATAATTTTGAGGCTAAATATTTCTAGGTTTGCCTTTTCAATTAACATGTTTTAAATTAGCATGTAATCTGTGTTAATTAAAACACATGTTTTGAAAATTCAGAGAAGTATAAAACAGAAAGGAAAAGTCTCCCGTAACCCTACCACCTTGAGATAGCACGAGGAATATTTGAGTCTGTTATCTTCCAGTCTGTTTTTAATGCATATATACTTGCATATATATTTTTAAAGCAATATTAAGATCATAATATTTTATAACTTGCCTCTTTTCACTTGCTATATCATGAGCAGTTTTTCTTATCTTTAAATATTCCTTGGGAACATGATTATTAAGGGAAACTAGAATTCCCTTGTATGGATATGCCATAATTTATTTAACTTTTCTCCTATCATTAGACATCTAGGTTGCTTCCTATTTTTTCCCTATCATATAAAATGCTGGGATGAATATCCTTGTCTAAAAATTTTGTGTGACTCTTTATCACCTAAGGATAGATTCCTAGAAATTGAATTACCAAGTCAAGGATTCACACTTTTTTTTTTTTTTTTTGAGATGGAGTTTTGTTCTTGTTGCCCAGTTGCCCAGGCTGGAGTGCAATGGCACGATCTTGGCTCACTGCAACCTCTGCCTCCCATATTCAACTGATTCTCCTGCCTCAGCCTCCCAAGTAGCTGGGATTACAGGTGTGCGCCACCACGGCCAGCTAATTTTGTGTTTTTAGTAGACGTGGGGTTTCTCCATGTTGGTCAGGCTGCTCTCGACTCCCAACTTCAGGTGATCCACCCACCTCGGCCTCCCAAAGTGCTGGGATTACAGGCATGAGCCACCTTCAGGTGATCCGCCCACCTCAGCCTCCCAAATTGCTGAGATTATAGCCATGAGCCACCGCACATGGCCAGATTCGCACATTTTTAAGGCTATAACACATACTGCAAAAATGTTCTTCCAAGTAGGCTCCCGAAGTATCCAGTGAGCATACCTGTTTTCCTGTAGCTTTAACAAGAACTAGAAAGTGTGTATGTGTGTGTGTGTGTGTGTGTGTGTGTGTGTGTGTGTGTGTGGTGTTTCAGTTTGATAGATTAGAAAAACAGTATAGTATTCCATTGATGTAATTTGTATTCTTTTGATAATGAATGAGGTAACAGTATTTTCCTATACTTAATGACTATATTTCTTCCTTTGTGAAATATTTGTTCATGTTATTTGCCTATTTTGGGGGAATGTTTGGCTCTTTCTAATTAATTTGAATATTTTTTAAATTAAGAATTGTAGCCCTTTTTCACAGATAATCAGATTAGATTGTTATAGATAATTAGATTGGATTTTTCACGTAGACATTAAGTTATACTTGGAATATCTGTTGGTAATGGCAACATTACTAATGTACTTTTTGCTTTTAAAAATTGTTTGTTCGCCTGTGATAAAAAAGATATATGAAAAAGAATCTGACAGTGTCAGTCCAGCTCTCGTTAACTATCCCAGGACGCTACCAGCATTTTATTACAGTTGTCAAGAAAAAAGAAAACCAACAATTTTATTGTTTTGATTATTGAGATCCAGCCGCAGATCAACTGAGCAATTAAAATCTCTATATAACATTCTCTGAATTGTCAAACAAAGGATTAGTTCCCGGTGGAAAGGACTTTTTTGAAAGAAGTTAGTTTTCTCTGTAATGTCTGTGCCAGTAAATGGTTGCACTAATTGGAGTATACAGAAATATTTTACCAGTTTAACAATGCATGACATCCTAATAAGATTGTGATGACAAGCTTTTCTTTTTATGAAAGGTGATGTCACTGCATGCTTCTAATATACATGGACTCATGTTTCTTTTTGTGATATGCTATAAATGAAATTTTTCGATGAAACTAATCTGTTTTACTTAATCCCTACTATATGTGAAATTATTTTTTTAAGCAGGACAACAGAGTCTTGATGCTTGTTGTTTTTATTTATAGTTTTAGAATAATATATTTTAAGAAATCTTAGAGTTGAGTAGAAAAGGATCACAATTAAATTCATATTAAAGTGCATGGCCTAATCCCATGAATCTGTCACTAGAATATGTAAGGCCAGATTCCCCATCTTCCCCTAGCTCAGGTGGCTGGCTGAATGCAGGCTTGGGACAGTTAATGACAATCTTCCAAGACAAGCAGGACTTAACATCAATATCCCTCTCCCTGATAATCTGTATACTCTGGAGGTGGTGAGCTCCAGTAGGGTTTTGATGATTTTATGATGGCTTGTGTATATTTATAGTGTGTTTAAAATACTCTTTTTAATTATCATTTGAGTGACAAACCTTAATCTTTTGATCTTTATCTGTACCTCCTGGTGATATATGTTTGTTAGGTATCTCAAAAGAGGAAATTTAGCAAAGCCAGAGCTTTATGCCAGCAGCAAGACTGAGGAGTCAATAGATGATTAACCTGCCTTTCTCCTCTTCATGAGAATAAAGGAGTCACTTTTTCAGAACAGCACCCTAGAAACATATCATAGCTATGCAAGAATGAGCAACATATGAAATCCACAAAGCAAGTATCCAGGGGAAAGAATAGCAGGAAATCATTTGAATGATGTTCTTTAAACACACTGATATATACTCCCATTGAAACTGTCTGTGACAGTCGGAGTGTCCTTTGTATTTTATAAACACATCTGTGTTTGTGTGTGTATGTATATATATATGTGTATACATATATGCTATAAACATATATTATGTACATATAAATTATGTGAACGTAAGCGGCATACGTGATTGGATACTGATATTTTGCTAGATTTTAGGGACTTAAATAAACAAGATATAATCATTATCTTAGCCTATCAAAGCTACACCTTAAATATGTCGCTGAATTATTTTATTTGAAAAGGCATGAAAGGCTGGGGTAATTACTCCTTACTGCAGATGAGTAAACGTATCTGTGTTAATAATAAATGCGTAGGATTTGGAATTAAATATTGAGGCTCTGGCTTGCTTTTCCCAAATGATGAGGCATAACCACCACTCTTTTTGAAAGCTCTTATGTCTTATTATGGGTCAAAATTTTAAACAAAATCAGAAGAAAACAACTTCAGTTAATCGACCTGTGTGATTAATTGACATATGTGATTAACTGACCGAGCTAATGAGCGTCATTATTATATCATAATCATCATTATATATAAAGGAACTCCAGGCTAAGACTGCCCTCAAAGAAATCTTAAAAATCATGGATTGATTTGCAGATTTAGTGGGATATTGAAAGCTGATGTTGTGCCTCAATAAGATAAGCATTCTATATTAGATTGTACTGGAGAAAGCCCTCACGTGGCCATGTGATTTTATTGACAGCTCAGAACCAAAGACCATAAATTCTATCAGGCAATATACTGTCCTAGGCAGTGGACATCATGAATACCACAGCGGCCTTTGGGAGCCCAGCAAACACAGTGTGAAGTCAAGTGAAGCATTAAACCCAGACCAAGCCCAACACCTGCGTGGTTATCTTTTTTTAGCTGGTATTGGTGAGGCTTGGCTGTCGTTTGTATGACATGAAACGACATCAAATGCCTCTGGAGCAGTTTTTCTCTGACATCACCTGTGAGTCACACTAAAGGCTCAGTAGTCATCCTGAAACCACCTCCCCCACCAAGCTACTAACATCAAAATGATGTTTATCATATGATTGCCACTTTGAGACCCAGGCAGCAGTAGGACAATGTGAAGTTTGTGCCAGAAGTTCAGCTTGACAGGAAAGGAAGCTTCCTGAGTCCCCTTGGTCAGGCCAGCAAGTGTTCATTTCACAGAAATCATCAGATACAGAGAGGAGAGAATGGTGAGCTAAAAAAAGCAGATGGCAGGGGGGCAGGTAGGGGTGGGGAGCTGAGTCTGGAGGCCTGAATGGCAGGCAGTTGGATCAAGAATCCAGATTAGTGGATTTGGGAAGAGACGATCAGAGACTCAAATCAAAGTTCTGGGCCAAAACGGGTCAGGAACCCAGTCAGAATGTCTTAACCATAAAAACCAGAATGTCTTAACCATAAAAATCAGAAATCTGGTTAAGAGATAGGCCCATAAGAGAGTGACATACTAAGGATGAGGCAGTGGGAGCAGTCCATTTCAACTCCCTGTCTCCACCCCCAGCCATGCTGGTGACAAGGGGGTGCACTGTCTATGGAAAAGCTTCAAAACGATAATAAAACTAAGAGTCAGTCTGCTTTTTATTATCCCTTTTCACATCAGTTCTGATCAATGTAATAATCCTTTCTAACAAAATCTTCTGTGTGTCTAAGTTCTAAACAGTATTCAAAGTTACTTCTAAAGTTTACATAACTTTATATATAAACTTATAAAGTTATATATTTATAAAGTTTATAAGTTTATATATATATACACACATATATATCATACATATACATATATACACACATGTATATATATGATACATATATATGTGTGTATATATATGTGTGTGTGTGTGTGTGTGTGTGTATATATATATATATATATATATATATATGTATATGTAAACCACCTAACAAACCCGTTCATCTTTGTGTTGCTGCGGAAGCTGCCAAGACTCCTGGGTGATGGGTTCTTCGGCCTGAAATTCAAGGCCACCCAGCCTGTGGTTCCTTAGTTTAGCTAACAGAGTCCCCTAACCATTGGCAATTCAGGCTCAGTCCAAGAGAGGCTTTCATTGAGGTCCTGACTGTACAACTGAACTTGGGAAAATTATAAAACTTTGCTAAGTTTCTCTATCTGTAAATGCAGACACAAGTATCTATTTCATAGAGTTACCACGAGGACCCAATGAGATCACGAATGTAAAATGTATAGCACAATCCCTGGCACTTAGTAACTAGCCCAATCAATGACAACCATT